>JAASFS010000089.1:0-38394 GCA_023333865.1 Globisporangium perplexum | reverse complement strand
CACCGTCCTCCTCGACCGACACCACCACCACTGCCGCCAGTGCATCGCTACCTCCGCTCCGCCTTGCCCGCACCCTTCGGCATCTTCTTGGTGCGCGAGTCCTCGACCTCCTTCGTCTTGTAGTAGTGCGGCGCGAGCTCCGTGAGCCACTCCGCCTTGATCGGGATCACCGACCGCATGTACTCCTTCGTCGTGAACGCGAGCTCGTGGTACACGACCCAGCGCGGCACCTCCTCGAGCTTGATCAGGCACGAGCTCGGGTGGATGTACACCGAGTGCGCCTGCTTGACGGTCTTGTAGTGGCCCGAGCTGTCGAGCTTCGCCGTGTTGTAGAAGTACCCGGCGCAGATCGCCTTGCGCACCGCCTCGTGGTCCGTGCGGTTGCTCTTGCGCTCGAGCTCGACGCGGTCGCAAAGACCCTCAAGCTGCTCGCGCACGTCACGCGCCGTCTTGAGTGACCGCATGATGACAAAGTTCTCGTACGTCCACTGCGTCGAGTAGTTCGTCTCGACCCACTGGTTGTACACGTTCATGAGCGCGATGTGGTCACCACCACCGCCGCGCGCGAAGTTGAGGCGCGCGTTGTCGGCATGCACGGCCTTGTCCTTCGGGCGGTAGAAGATCGAGTTGTTCACGCTCAGCATCGCGCACACGGTCATGACCTCCTCCGCGCAGCCGAGCTTCTCGGACGCCACAAGCGCCTTCGCCATCATCGGGTCGAGCGGGAACTCGGCCATGCGCCGCCCCAACTTGGTCAGCTCACCGCGGTCGTTCAGCGCGCCGAGCGCGTACAGCTGCTCGAGCGACCGGATCAGCGCCTTCTCCGGCGGCGGGTCCATAAAGTCGAAGTTGAGCAGGTCGTTCACACCGAGAGACTTCATGAGTAGCACGACGGTGCCGAGGTTTGTTCGCTGGATCTCCGGTACCGTGTTCTCGTCCAGCTCGTTCTTGTACGACCACGCAGTGTACAGGCGGAAGCATTTCCCGGGAGCCGTGCGGCCGGCTCGCCCCGCGCGCTGGTTCGCCATCGCCTGGGACACTGGCGCGACCAACAGCGACTCCATACCGGTCTGCGCGTTGTAGTTCGTCTGCTTGCAGAAGCCCGTGTCGATCACGTAGCAGATGCCCGGGATCGTCAGCGACGTCTCGGCGATGTTGGTGCTCAGCACGATCTTGCGGGCTCCGGGCGGCGTCGGCTCGAACACCTGCGCCTGGCGCTCGGAGGGCAGCGTCGCGTAGATCGGTCGGATCAGGAGCTCTCGTATCCGCGACCCGAGGCCTCGCGTGCGCTGCAGCAGCACTTCTTCGGCGGCCTCGATCTCCTCCTGGCCGGTGAAGAACACGAGGATGTCGCCCAGCGGCTGCGTGACGTGGATATGGAGGCACGTGACGATCGCGGCATCCAGGTAGTCCGCCTCCGGCGCCTTCGTGTACAGGATATCGACCGGGAACATGCGACCCGGGATCTTGAAGATCGGCGCGTCGTCGAAGTACTCGCTGAACTTGGTCGCGTCCAGCGTCGCGCTCGCGATGATGATCTTGATGTCGTCGCGGAAGCGCGCGACGTCCTTGATGAGCCCGAAGAGGATGTCGGTGCTCAGCGTGCGCTCATGCGCCTCGTCGACGATCATGACGCTGTACGACTTGAGGTCCGGCTCCGTGAGGAACTCGCGCAGCAGCATACCGTCGGTCATGTACTTGATCACGGTCTTGTCGCTCGTGCAGTCCTCGAAGCGGATCGAGTAGCCCACCTCGTTGCCCAGCTTCACGTCCATCTCCTGCGCCACGCGCGCCGCGACGCTCATCGCCGCCACGCGTCGGGGCTGCGTGCACCCGATCTTCCCGAGCTCCGAGTAGCCGACTTCGTGGAGGTACTGCGGGATCTGTGTGGTCTTCCCGGACCCGGTCTCGCCCTCGATGATGATCACCGAGTAGTTGCGGATCGCCTCGAGCAGCGACTCGCGGTACGGGAAGATCGGGAGCTTCTTGCGGCCCTCCTGCATCGTCAGGTTCTTGGCCTCCTCCATCTTCTCACGCGCGTCCTTGATGTCCTGCTCGCTCACGTGCTTGCCGGAGAGCATCTGCTCCGAGATGAAGTCGATCTGGTCGTCGAAGACGTAGTCGAACTCGGCGGCGCGCGCCGGCTTGTCCCGCGCGCCGAACCTGCTCGTTGCCATCTGCACCTGCGTGTCCTCCCACACCTCCTGCTCGGAGCGGAACGCCGCCTCCTCCTCGTACCGGTCCGTGAGCAGCGCCTCCTTCTTGCGCACGCGGTGGCCCTCGTCGTCCACCTCGTCGTACGCGTCCGGGATCTGGTACCCGTCCGCCTTGTCGTCCTTCGCGGCGCGCGCGCGCGCGGTCTCGAGGATCTGCTGGCTGAGCGCCAGCTGCTGCTTCTCGCGCGCCGTGCGCTCGCCGTCGTTGAAGAGCTCCTGCTCGTCGCGCAGCTGGAACTCGAGTAGCTCCAACTCCTTCTCCTCGCGCTTCTTCAGGTACTCCTGCCGCGACAGCTCGCGGAGCCGTGCGAGCTTGTCCCGCAGTGCGCGCTCCGCTGCTGTCGCCGACGCGCTCACCTCGCCGCGGCTCGCGAGCTGCGCGATCTCGTCCGTCGTGAGCCCGCCATGCGTCTCGGGCTCATCCTCCGCGCCGCCGCGCCGCCGCTTGCGCGTGCGCTCGTCGTCACGCTGCCGAAGCCGCTGCTCGAAGGCGTCGCGCTCGGCGCGGTCCTCGCGGCGCGCGCGCTCCGAGTCCGACACGTCGCCGGCGTCGTCGTCGTGAGCATTACTCGCCGCCGCCGCGGCGTCCGCGAGCCGCTTCGAGCGATGGTCGTAGTGTACCACGACGTCCGCGCTGTCGCCGTCGCCATCACTCTCGGAGGAGCCCGCACGGCGTCTGCGCGCCATGCCGTCCTTGCGCCGGCTGCTGCTACTCATGCTGTTGCTTGGCGTTGGCTCGTGCGCGATGGAATTTGACAGCGAGACTCGTTGCACTGGAATGGCTCGGACATGTCCAACGCTCACACTAATTACGCCTTCAGCAGAGCTACAATGGACGGCAACCGAGCGCGGCGTGGCGGTCGCAGCGGATCCCCTGCGGGCGGCAGGGGTGGCGGCGGTGGCGGCGGCGGTGGCGGTGGTGGCGGACGAGGGGCGGCTGCGAGCAAGAAGAAGGCGGGGAAGGCGCCCGCAACAAAACTCAGCGTGCCGGAGCCGCCGCCGCGCACGCGCGCAGACGTGAAGGCGGCGAAGGCGGCGGCGCTGGCGACGGTGAAGGCGGCCGCCGAGGCGCAGAAGGAAGCGGCGGCGCAGAAGAAAGCGGCGGGAGGCAAGCGCGCGGTGGTGGAGCAGGAGCCGCCGCCCCCGGAGCGCAAGCGTCAGAAGAAGAGTCCGAGCCACCAGCAGCAGCGAGCGGAGAGCGAGGGGCGGACGGCGCAGGACGCACGGCCGAAGCAGCAGCAGCAGCAACCAGCGAACAAACAGAAGCAAAAGCAGAAGGCAGCGCCGCCGCCGCCTCCCGCTGCTGCTGCCAGCGGCGCTCTGAAGACCAAGCGGGTGGCGGCGAAGCGCAGCATCGAGGAGGTGCGGCGGGAGGTGGCGGCGAAGGCGCTGCGCGACCGGAGAGCTGACCGGTGTGTGCGACGCTTGTGGTGCTTGTGGCGTGTGCTCCTGGTTGGTGGCTGAGTGCAGGTCAGCAGCAGCGCGAAGCTAACTGCTGCTCGTCCCGCGACCGCGTCCGGCATCCCGCCTCCGAAGTCGGGACTGGGACTCCGGGCGCTCAAGAGCCCCCAACCAGCGGAGGAGCCGGCACCGAAGAAACCGAAGATTGTGGTGCTCACGAAGCGGAAGAGCGCGGCGGACGCGCCTCCGCCCCCCGTGGCACCGTCGATGGCAGCGCCGACGAAGAAGAAGAAGAAGAACAAGAAGAAGAGAGCGAAGGGGAAGGCGAGCGCGCAGGTCCGTGGTCAGTGGGTTGTATGACGCTCGACGGTGCTATCGACTGACGTAGCGGAGCTTGCGCTACTGGTCAGGACACGGACCCAGTCGCCGAAGCAGTGGCGACTCCCTCCACACCAGCTGACGCTGTGGCCACGGCCTCAGCGCAGATCAGCGAGCCTCCAGCTCCACCCAAGCCGGCTGGCGATGTCAGCAGCGCGAAGCGGCAGATAGGAGCGAAGAAGCGCACGCGCGAGCCCGTGGACGAGGCTGCTGCAGCTGCAGAACACGAGCAGCTCGTCGCGGAGGCTGTGGCGTCCCTCGTGGATCGCGTCGACTCGAGCGCAGTCGCACATGAACCAGTTGTCCACGAAGTGGTGCCTACACTTCAGTCGGCAGAGCTTGGGGACGCTCCTCGGCCAATGCAAGAGGAGGTCGAGCCAGCAGACACGGAGCCAGACGTCGAGGGAACGGGCGAGGAAGCCGTGGGGAGCGGACCCGACGAGCCAGGACTCAGAGAGGGGGCGGGGGCGTCCCAGTCCCTTGAGTCGGAGCCAGCAGAGATGTCAGCAGCGGTGGCTCCGTCGGCAGACCCCGAGCCGACGTTGCCGGACGATCTTCCGATAGCTGAAGCTGAGTTAGCAGCGTGGGAGCAACTGCCACCTGTCAACTCGGAGGAGTCCGATTCTGCCACGGCGCACGGACTCTCGGCCGCCCAGCTTGGCGACTACGAGCCAGCGTTCCCAGTGGAGGACGAAGGAGACGAGGACGAGGAGGAAGCGAGCGACTACGCAGATCCGGAGTTAACAGCTCACCACGATGACTGGTACGATGACAAGGAGGACGACTACGACGACGAGGGGGAGGAAGAGGAAGAGACGTCGTTTGCTCGACATGCAGAGATCGTGAGACCAGTCGCGCCAACGAGCATAGATGAGCCCATCGAGCTGTCCGACACTGAAGACGAGGAGCCCGAAGAGGAGACGCGTGATCAGTCGGAAGCGCCGGAGCCGATTTTTGCCAAGGACCAGGACGACAGTCTGTCGGAATCCGAACCGTTCAGTGCGGAGTTCGAAGACTCCTCAGCGATGCTGGACGCCGGCATTCCGACACTGGAGGAGCTCGTGCCGATACCAGCAAAGGAGCGACACGAGAGCACCGAGTGGGCGACGCAGGACGCGCTGCAGCAGGACGAGGAACGCAGGATCGGCAACGAAACGCCTCAGACAGCTGCGGTCATCGAGTGCCTGACAAGCGGCGACGACGAAGAGGAGGAGAGCGCGCATGGTGGTGTCCACGCCGCAGTGCTCGCAGCAGCCGCTCCCCGCGAACCAGAGCAAGTGGTTGAGGATACGCCAGCGGCAGAACTGTTCGAGTCGACGCCATGGCAGTCAGCGAGTGGCGACGACCAGGTCGAGGGTGCTGGTGTGGAAGCGGTATCGAGTCTCAAGCCGGCCCCTGCTCTAGATGGAGAGCTCGTTGCAGACATCGCCGAGCTCAGCTATGGTGAGGGATCGAGCGGACTCTTGCAAGACGACGCCGACGATGCTATGTCTCGGACAGTCTCATCCCCCGCCGCTTCGCCCGTTCGCCGAGCAGTTCCGCTGGCCCAAGTCGACGAACGTCAAGATGCTCGCGCTGACGGCGACACCTTGACTGCTCATGACGACGGAGACGACGACGAAGAGACGAAACACGACGCGATCTCTCCCTCCCCAGCACCAGCCGCACCAGTCGACTCAATATCAGCCGCAGCAGTGACGACGCCATCCCTCGCAGCAAGGATACTGGACGCACCGACGGCGAATCAGCTGCTGACCTCGATCGCGGACAGCGTAGCACTCCCGTCTACAACCGCCTCGGCGAACCCTCTTGCGCCGCTGAGAGTGGATGCGACGCTGCCGCCGCGACCGGAGAAGCGCTCTTGGGGAGCCTCGTTCGGGATGACTGTGGCGTCGGCGCCAGCACCTACTGCTACGTCGCTCTCAGCGACGGCACCGGCGCACGCCACCTCGCCACTGAACTCGTGGTTCCTATCGAAGGGCCACGCGAACTTCATGCAGCACGTGGCGTTCCCGCCTCGACTGACAGCAGCTGACCGCCTGCACCGCCACCGCTCCCTCTCGCCTCGGAGACAGCTCCCGATCAGCCCTGCTAGTGGCAGCGCGACCAGCAGTGCCAGCAGCGCCAGCTTCGCCGCGCAGAACCAACAGATCGCGCGTGTGCTCGAGTCGGCAGCGAAAGCGTACGCGTCCCCCGAAGACGAAGAGAGCGCCGATACACCGGACAGCAACGCGTTCCTCGAGGAACTTGCGCGGCAATCGAGCTGGCGCTCGTGGTACGGCAGCGTCGACAAGACGAACCTGCTCGATCCGCCGCTGCAGCATGTGCCGGCGGAAGTGCGCAGCGCTTTCGACGTCGAGTCCGCGTTCGCTGCGGCTGGCGATGACGACGACGACGACGATGCAGCAGGCAACGAGCTCAGCCAGCGACCAACACCGAGCGGAAGCATCGCTCTCCTCGAAGCTGAGATCAGGTACGTTCGTCGAGTGGTGTGTGGTGCGGAGGCGGTCGTTGCTCTAACACGAGCATCCGCGTGTGGGTGTCCGCAGAGCGGAGAAGGAGCGCGCGAAGGCGTTCGACCGCGAGCTGCTACAGATGCTTCAAGGCGGACCGCCACCGACTCGGTCGCGCGGGTAGCGAGCGTCCTTGAGCGACCACGAGGCTCAACACTAAGTGAATGGACGAACGCGTCGCGGACGACTCGCTCGTCGACACCGTTGCTTGAACTTGCGAGGCTCGAGATCCGAACGAAGTGGCTCCGCGTGAAGCGAAGTGAGGATCGCGGCGTGCGGGAAGCGTGCGGGACACGAGGAAGACGCCGAGCGACCGAGCGACTGATCGAAGCCACTTTCCAAGGATCCGCCCAAAGCGTCAACATGTTCGCGCTGCCTGCGCTGCTGGACGTGAATCTCCGGGACGCCGTCGCGGCGCTCGTGGCCGTGCCACTCGCGCTCCTCCTCGCGCTCGCTTTCTACGCGAAGCTGATCGCGAAGCCCGCGGAGCCGAGCGCTCGCTCCCGTCGGATCTGGCGGCCGAGCGCCACACTGCCGGTGCTCGAGAACACGCTCTCGCTCGTGCACCACGTGCCGCGCTTCCAGGACTGGATCGCGTCGCTGTGCCAGCAGTTCGCGGGCGAGCCGTTCGTGCTCAAGGCGCTCGGTCGCCCGGACCTCACGATCCTGTGCACGCCGCAGGCGGCCGAAGACGTGTTCAAGACCGAATTCGCGAGCTTCCCCAAGGGCGAGTACGCCACCACCAACCTACGCGACCTGCTCGGTGAGGGCATCTTCGCGGCCGACGGCGTCAAGTGGATGCACCAGCGCAAGACCGCGAGCCGCCTGTTCACGCAGCGCGCGCTGCGAGACTCGATGACGTCCGTCGTCCAACGCCACGCAGTCGTACTCCACGGTGTGCTGGAGCGTGCTGCGTCGAACCACGAGCCGGTCGACCTGTTCAAGCTCTTCAACCGGCTCACGATCGAAGCGTTCGCCGAGATCGGCTTCGGGATCCACCTCGGGTGCCTCGACTCGGACGAGGAGCATCCGTTCCAGACCGCGTTCGACGGTGCACAGCGAGCCATCGCGCTGCGGTTCCTGCGTCCGACCGCGTTCTGGAGGCTGCAGCGCTTCCTCGGTGTTGGCGCAGAGGGCACGCTGAAGAAGAACATCAAGACCATCGACGACACGGTGCTCGGCATCATCGCCGAGTCGCTCGAACGGCGCAGGGCAACAGGCAAGAGCCAAGCGGGGGTCGACACGCAGCAGGGGAGCGACGTCGTGTCGTTGTTCCTCGACAACGCGAGCTAGAGCGCGGAGTTCGCCGAGGAGGCGTTCGATCCGGTGTACCTCCGTGACATCGTCGTGAACTTCCTCATCGCGGGCCGCGACACCACGGCACAGGCTCTGAGCTGGTTCTTCTACAACCTCAGCAGCCACCCAGAGGTGGAGGCGAAGATCCGATCCGAGATCGAAACGGTGCTGCCGGAGCTCGCGAGTGGCGCGATCCGTTCTCCGAGTATGGATGAGGTGCAGTCGCTCGTGTATCTGGAGGCAGCGCTGAAGGAGACGCTGCGGCTGCACCCGTCGGTGCCGTTCTCGACCAAGGAGGTCGCACGAGACATCATGCTCTCGGACGGAACCTTTCTGTGCGAGGGCACGACCGTGGGGGTGCCGCTCTACGGCATGGCGCGCATGACGAGCGTCTGGGGACCGGACGCCGAGGTGTTCAACCCGGCGCGGTGGATCGATCCTGTGAACGGTAGGCTCACGCCCGAGTCGCAGTTCAAGTTCCTCTCATTCAATGCCGGTCCGCGCGTGTGTCTCGGGATGAACCTCGCGATGCTCGAGATGAAGATCGTCGTCGCGGGGCTGCTGAGCAAGTTCCGCCTCGAGCTGCTGCCTGCGCAGGCGATCACGTACGACTTTTCACTCACGCTCCCGGTGCGCGGCGCGATGCTCGCGACGATCACCATGATGTGAGAGGTCTGGAGTTGAGTCGGGTGGGGAGAGGAAGCAAGGTGGCAAGCGTAGTGTAGTGCCTACCTCGAAGCAAAGGCAAGTACAGTGTCGAGTTGTTCGTTTCTCGTATCCGATGTCTCCGACGCTTCGTCATTTGTCTTCTCGCTCGCTCAAGCCCAAGTGGCAAGGATGCCGCACCTGGCGACTCGATTCACGGAGCTGCTGCTGCTGCTGCTGCTCGGACAGAGTGAGATGACCAAGGCGGGCGAAGTCGAAGCGTCCAACGCGCTGCGTGGAGATCTCGGGAGCATCGTGGAGCGAACAGCACCACCCAACGAACTAAACGCAGCGCTGTCGAGCAAGATCCACTTCGCCGACAAGCTGCAGCGCGACGCGGACGCGTTCGTCTCGGACGTGAAGGACTGGATCGCCGACCTGGTCGGGAAGCGCGCGAGTTCCGAGATCGTCGTGACGAGCGCGTTCACGCTCGACACGAAGGGCGAGTTCGACGCCCACTCGCCATGCGGCGATCTCACTGCGTCCAAGACGTTCGCTGTCATCAAGTCGTTCCTGGACAATCCAAAGTATGCGGTGCTGGACGACAAGATGGCCGAGTCGATCATGTGGCATCCGTCCAAGGCGTGTCTGTCGCGCAAGAACTCGGTCGAGGTCGACGGTGGCTCGCACGTCGAGTTTGTCGCGACTTGCAACGGAGCGGTGCTGCTGAACGTGACGAGCGCGAATGGCGGGCTGACCAAGATTGTGAACTTCCGCACCATCGAGACCACCGGCGCGTTCGTCGGTGTGAGCTACCTTGACGGAAATGTGCGGGCGGTCGGCGCGACGGGCAGGCTGATCTCGAACCTCAAGCTGCGTTTGGTCCCGGACAAGGTGGACTATCTCCTCAAGTACTGGAACGCCAAAGTGCGCGAGTGCGCCGCGACCAACGCGCTCAGCATCGTGGGCGTCGTCGGTGGAGGGTGGAGGCAGAAGTACACCAAGTACGGAGGACTCACGGGAGCGTACGAAACAGCGGTGCTCGGGTACGCCGAGGCATTCGACATCCGGTTTGGCGCTATCGAGATCCCCACCGAGCCACCAGTCACTCCAGCACCAACAACCAAGCCGCCGGAGCCTGTTGAGACGCCAGCCCCAACGACGAAAGCACCTGAACCAATCGAGACTCCTGCTCCGATGCCGAAGACCCCTGAGCCCACTGAGACGCCAGCTCCGACGATGAAAGCTCCAGAGCCGGCTGGGAACCCGGCCCCAACTGCGACGACTCCTGAGCCCACTGAGACTTCTGCTCCAGGTTCTGGTACTCCGACATCCGCAGAACTGCCGTCCGAGTCACCAGAGACAAAAGAGCCAACAGAGGAGCCGACTTCGACGCCATCGAGTGATGTGCCAAGCCAACAGCCGACTTCAGCTCCCACGAGCGCGCCAACTGAGCAACCAACTTCGACACCGACTGAGGAGCCAGCCAACAACCCATCGGTGAAGCCGTCTGGCGAGCCAACCAAGGAGCCATTTGAAGATCCGACGACTGCACCAACACGAGAACCGACAGCAGCACCCACTGATCCATCGGAGGCGCCAACAACTGAGCCGTCGGTGGCGCCGACGAACGAGCCCACTGAAGCACCGGGTGATGTAGCGACGGAGAAACCAGCTGATCAGTCAAGTGAGCAGCCTTCTGGGACGCCAACCGAACCACCAAGTGAGCAGCCGACCAATGCACCGTCGGAGGTGCCCTCAGAATCGCCAACAGAGCCACCGAGCCAGCAGCCGATGGACACATCAACGGAAGTGCCGACCGATGTTGAGCAGCCGACGAACACACCAAGCGGAGAACCGAGTGCGAATCTGCCACTAATCGAGTCACCGAGCGAGCAACCAAGCTCCGAGCAACCAGGGCTGCCATCGGAGACACCGAACGAGGCGCTGACACAAGAACCAGGTTCAGAAGATCAACCATCTGCGTTGCCAACGGACACACCGAGCGAGCAACCACAATCTGAAGCTCCACCGACGGAGTCAACTACGACCCCAGAACCTGCTGGTTCGACATCTCCACCTCCGAAAACATCAACGTTCGAGCCGGCGCGCGCGGATCCAGATGTGAGTGTCTCTCCTCACGCTGATCCCGACGCGATCCCGACCATATCGTTTGCTCGAGACACTCTGGACATGGCGCAATCGGATCTCAAGGCGCTCTCGGACACCACGGCGTCGCAGTATCTAGAGTCGGGTGTCGAGTGTGCCGAGCAGTCATTCGACGACGGGTGCTTCATGAACAGCGCGATGGGCAAGGTGCTGCACGGAAGCTTCAGCTCAGTCACCCTCGACTTGAGCACCAAGACCGATACCCTCAGGCTGACACAGCCGACGCAGCACACGTACGCGACCATCTTGGTGCTCGCACTCATCGGCGCCGTGCTTGTCGCGCTCACCGCAACTCGCACCAAGAGCCGTCGTCGTCGCCGCGGATACGCAGCGATCCCAGGCGAGATCGAGGCGATCAATGCGGACACCGTCTAGATCCGAGCACGAGCATCCTTCCCCGCTTCCGTCACTGCATGCGAAGCTCACTTCTGGTGCGTGATTGCATCTTGTCATCTTGTTCTGTCATCGTGGTCGAGTCTTGATCTGTCGGCCACGGCGACTCAGTTCCTGTCATCTCCAGGTACTCAGCTCCGATCGGGATCGACAGCAGTGCTCGTTATTCTGCAGCTCGTGTCTTGCTGATCACGCGGCGAAACTTGAGAACAGGAACCCGTCGACGAGATGGAACTTGGTCAGCCGCCGAAACTGGAGCTGGAGCCCCCAAGTGATCGCTGGTTACGAAGTCGCTGAACATGCTGACGAGAAGCGAAGCGAGCGAGCGCAACACGCGCGGGTTGACCTCTTCATAAATATTTTTGTTGCATTTGTTAGGCTTTTCTAGTGTTTCTGAAGGCTGGCGGCGGGCGGTGGCGACGGCGGCGGCCGACGGGCGAGCGGAGCTTCGGAGCAGGAGCGGAGGCAGCTCGAGGCGGGTGTGGGGGTTCACAGGGACAACTTGGACTTCTTACCAAAACAACACTCGGACGGCTCTTTCCCACGCTTGCGGGTCGGCTTGGGCAACTGGTCAGCACTTGAACAATAGCTGCCGCGAGGGAAACTCGCCAGCGACGACCCGGAAGCGACTCCGGGCACCTGCGCCGTCTCCCGAGGGCTCTCATCGCCGTCCTTGTTGTGGCCTTGCACGTCGTGATCGAAATCGTGCTCGAATGGGGACCGACCCTGGCTGCCTCCGCACTCCGGAGACGTCACGCACAGCGCCGAGTCCATCGGCGACGACACGCTCCCAGAGTGCTCCTGCACCTCGAACTCCATCTCCGCAATCATCGCCGCCGCCGCAGCCGGACTCTCCACACGCTTCGGCGGGTGGTAGATGTAGACGAGCTTTGACAGCCCCGCTGGCAGAACTTGCGTCCTGATGTACGGCTCCGTGTATGCCTCCAGCAAGTACCGGGCCGCATCTACGCAACGACACACACGATGTTAAACCCGCCAAGCACGCTCACACCAACTGCACCGCACAGCAGCAGACGCTGTCTGTACCTTGCAAGGTGTGCACTGGCGTCGACAGCGCGCTCCACCACGGCTCGTTCTCCGGCGTGCAGAGACCCGCCGGCACGTAGCTCTCGTAGAGACCCGCCAAGTACACCGCCCCTGCTGCGAGGTCCACAGCCTCCAGCCGCAGACACGCAAGCGTGTACGCGCTGTCGTTCAAGAAACTCCACGCCACTTGCTTGATCTTCCCACTCAGCGACTTTGCAGCCGCTTCCGTCAGGCTCTGGAGCCGCACCACCTTGTCCACCTTCTCGTTGATGTACTTGTACGGGTGCGACAGCGTCAGCTCGTACGCCAACGCGTGCAGCACCACGCCCTCCATCGAAATGATCTTGCGCGCGACGACTTGCGGGTCGTGCTTCTGGATCGCGAACACTTGGTCCTTCTCCACGACCTTGCGCACCGCGATGTACTCCTCCGATAGCTTGCTGACCTTCTTCGGCGCCTCCTCCGCCTTCGAGCCGAGCAGCACGCACGCCGCCGCCACGAGGTACTTGTCGAACCGCACGATCGACTGGCGCATGTAGAAGCGGTGCAGGAAGTTGGCCGCGCTGATCTGCGCCAGCTTCGGCAGGTCCAGCGCCTTGGCCATCTTCTCGATGAAGTCGCACGCCTTCTTGCGCGTCAGCAGCTCGTCCGCGAACTTCATGCCGTCGCGCTGAGACGGCGTCGCGCGCAGCTCCGCCTCCGAGAAGATCCAGTCATTCGACATCGCAGCTGAGAACGCTGGCGTTCTGCTCGCGCGATCCGCAGACACACACACACACACAGCGTACAGAACAGCATCAGCATCGCTGATGTGGGCACATCCATTACCGTCATCGGAGTTACGCGCGCCGCGCCGTCGGGTCGACGTCGGACTCACCGTGCGCGGGCTGCTGCTTCTGTTGCGGGTGGGTGGGAGTCGAGGGGAGGGAAGAGATTGACCGTCACTCTCTCTCTCTCTCTCGTTAAACGCGCGCGCCGACCGACCGACTGATGCGGTAGCTCGCACTCACGCAGACGCGAGGAAGCGTGCGGGGAAGCGGACGGGGGGAAGCGGAAGGCGGTGAAGAAAGCGAGGGAAGGCGGCGGGGAGAGCGCGCTTGAGGGGAAGTCGCCGAGGCGCAAGCGTGAGCACGAGCGCGGGTGAGCGGTCGGTCGAGTCACGGAGGCGGCGAGCGGAAGCGAGGGGAACGAGCACGAGCAGCGCGGCGCAAGCAGCAGCGCGTCCTTCTTGCTTGCTTCTCTCGTCTTCCACGCGTCGCTGAACTGGGAGGGGAGAACACTCCCCTTCTTCCAAATACAAATTGAATTGCCGAATGAGTGGAAGCGAGAGCGATTCCATTCCACATACCAAGTCTAAGATAACAATTGAATCGTACAAGGTGTAGATAACTGAATTGTAGAAAAGAGGCGGGAAAGAAAAAAACGGCTCTCTTAAACTTGCAGGTCGTCGCCCCGCCTGTGTTCAAAATAGATCGCATACTGAACAACAGAGATCGGGAGGAGTGACACTTCGCCGACATAAAAGATTCCAAAAAAGAAAAAGGCGTACTGAACCTCGTCCGCAAAGTACGATGTGCCGTTTCTTCAGGTACAGTCACCAGTACAGCGTGCCGCACTGGTGGAGCGACACTGAGTTCATCCAGGACTGTCAGTCAAGATGCTCGCGTCAAACAGGCGAGACTCGAGGAGCGAACTCGTGCTGATGCCCTCATCTCTCAAGCGAGACTCCAGGATCGAACTCGTGCGGAGGTCCTCGCTGAGCAAACAAGACTCGCTGAGCGTACTCGTGTGAATATCCTGTAAACTCGGGCATGGTGTGTTGAGAGGCGAGTCCTCTGGAGTTAGCTGAGCCCAAAGCCTGCCTCTCGGCGAGAGCACACAAAGCACTCATCCTGTCGCGGCTCCCGGTGAACCTGACAGTCGACTTGGCGCCACCGGGCTGCCAGGTCGTCGCCACTAGGTGGCATTGCTGCTGTGTCCATCGACTGCATCTGCCTGTAGGGCAGGAACTGCGCGTTTGGAGGATAACGGTAATGGCGAGTCATGAACACATACACGAATGCTACGAATGCTTGGAACAAGCGGCGTTGCGGGTCTGCTGATATGGCACAACACGCATCTCAGCGCCGAGGACGAAGATCAAACATCACGCAAGCGTCCGCATTGCGAACTCGGCGCTGAAAGACGCATGTGAGAGAGCTGACGACTCATGGGGTCTGGGAGATCACGCCGATTCGAGGATGTCCGGATCTTTGATATGTTCACCCCCTTGTCAGTACAACACGAGCATCAGTGAAATCGGTTCCGGGTTCGCGCAGTGTCTGTCACTGTGCGCACGCTTTACCGAGCGAGCGCTAGAGCTAGCGCCACCACAGACCAGCCGTGATGAGCGGTTCGAGTCACGCGAGCAACTCGAAACCATAGCACTATTGGTGCTGCGGGACGCGGGAGCCTGTTCGCCGTCGTCCGAGATGAGTCTCGAATCGGTGTGCCGGTAGCTGCATAGACTGAGACCTCGTGGTATATCTTTCGCTCCACCAGCGCGGCAGTTAGCAGACGGTTTGTGTATCGGCATAGGTGATCCACCCAGCGAAGTCCGTGCGGAACCTCGTGAGTATCACCCCGGATCTCATCGCGGAGCGTCACCGCTCGCGCACTTCGTCAGATCTGCGATCTCCGGGTCATCGCTCACTGAGCTGCTCTGCGAGATCATTGAGTATCGTTTGGACGCGCCGCTCTTGGTGCTCTGTATCGAGAACCCCTCGGCTATATATCTGCGCGATGCACTGTGCAGCGTCGTGCTCGCGCACTCGCTAGCAGCGCCAATCTGTGCTTCCAGAGCTGTGTTGTTTGATCTCTTGCCGCGAGTAAGTCCACACGCATCGTTACATGGCTCGGGTCTTGTTCAGCTCGTCTCGAAGCACAGCTAGCTCGCGGTTAGCATCGTCCAGTTGCTTGGCGAGCTCCGTCTCACGGCTTGCCGCCCTCTTCAGCTTCTCCCGCTGATTGCGGGTCACCTCCTGCAAGTGCACAACGATGGTCACCAGGTTGGTGTCGTCGGCGACAGTCACGCTCGCCGCCACCTCCAGCTCGCTTCGGGGTTTCTTGCGTGCGGGGGCTCCACCCCCGTCGCGCTCATCGTCGTTAATGGTGTCCACGGTTCCGGTAGAGTCCACGTCCATATTAACAACCTCGCCCACCGAGCGTTTGGATTCCAGTCGAGCTGACGCAAACTCTTGCAACGCGGGTGTCGTGAGAGTCACAGGTCCCGCGTCAGCGACTCCATCGGTACTCGTCCAGCCTGAGCTGCTCCACCGATACCACACACCTCAAGACCTGGGGTCATGATAGGCAGACGCAACAAGCAGTGCACGGGTGCATCACGCACAGCAGCTCGAACTTGAACACGAGCGGCTCCAGCGTCCTGCTGCGGATGCCCGGGCGGGCGAAGTGCACCGTGTCGTTCGGCTTCAACACGACCGAGCTGCCCTTCCCCACCTTCTCTTCGTTCACAAACACACCGTTGAAGCTACGCATAGCATCTGCGTCACTAGCCATCGGCAGCACCAAGCGGAGCTCCTTCGTGCTTGCCGCACCTGTGGTCCAGCAGCATCACGATAGGCTGATCACCATCCTCCTTTGCGCCGATCAGTGTGACCTCGCAGTGCTGCAAGCAAACGCGCAGTCGGTCAGCACCGCTGGTCAACACTCGTCGTGCCAGACATACGCGCGTGGGGGACAGCCGCACCCGTTTGCTGATGAACACGCTCTTGAGCACGATGTCCGCGGACTCGGGATCGCGGCCGATGCGGTGGAAGCGCCGCGAGAGCTGCAAGCAGCCGCTCTCGATCGCCGGGTGCGGCGGCACTCGCATGAAGCGTCCCCACGGCCACCACCGCTGCTGCTGCTCGTCGCCGGGCGTCGCAGCATCTACCGCCGCCGTCACCACCGCCTTGGCTTCCACCATCTTCGTCGCCAAAAGTTGCAATAGTCGAACGGATTCGATCCGAGGTTCCGATGCCACCGCGCAGGATGACAAGTACGACACCATCTCGTCTTGCTCGAGATCACCTCGCAGCGAACGCGCTCCCGAGTCGCTCGCGACATCTCTGCTGGCGCTACCGTTCTTTAGTCTCAACGCTGCAACGAGGCTCGGACCGACTTCATCGCACAGCCAAGTCTGAGGTCCGCGAAGACGAGACCGACGAAACTCGCGCCGTCGCTCGCTGCTTGAGCCGCGATCTGCTTCGGCGGCTGCCTTCAGATCGCCATCGCGCTCGCGACCGTGTCGGGCAGCGCAGAGTTGAGCTGAGCGGAGCTGAGCCAACGTTGAGAGGCAAACGTAGCTTGCGGTATCGGGACCCATGAGTGGCTTTGGCAGCCACCACCTCAATCGCGTGCAGCCCACCCGGCAAGCTCACCAGGACCAGCGTCTGCATGAACGCTCTCACCCAAACGAACACACCCGTCTCGTATCTGTTGGTGCGAGACGAGTGCGTTCGTGAACTGCGCTCACTGCTCGCTCGATCGTCACCGCCCTTCAAGACATATTCCGTCATTTGCGATGGCGACGCCCGGCTGGACGCGCGAGTGGCGGCCGCTCGTGCGCGAGCTGCTCGCACGCACCGCGGGCGGCAACGCGGGCGACGTGGATCGCGTGGTTGCTGTGCTCTACGCGCACCGGTTCCTCGAGGCGCCGCCGCAGCAGGTGGCCGCGGAGCTGGCGGCGCTCGCCGCGAAGCTCGAGGTGCACTCGCTGGGCGACCGCGCGCGGCGCCTGCGCGCGCTGACCGCGAGCTGTGTGGACACGCAAGCGGCGGCGCTGAAGATGCTGCTGGAGCTCGCGCAGGCGCCGACGGCCGCGAGCGACAGCGACGTAGCGCTCGACGTGTGCCCTGACGCTGAGGACGAGGAGCGGCGGCGGCAGCGGCGCGCGGAGGCACACGACGAGCTACGCGAGCGGCTCGCGGAGGAGCTCTTCGAGGTCGCAACGAACGATGCGTGGTACGAGCAGTGGGCAGACGAGAGCGACGACGACATCTTTGGCGGCGGAGACGACGAGAGCGACGAGGACGACGGCGGAAGCGAGTGGAGCGGACACGCGAGCTTCCGGATCGGCGCTACGAAGAAGAGCGATAGCGAGAGCCAAGGCGGTAGTAGGAGAGGCGGAGGCGACAAGGAGCTGACGTGGGCGAGCGCGAAGCGGAACGCCGGAGGACTCGATGACGAGGAGTTAGAGGAGGCGGAGATCCGAGCGCGCGACGAGCTGCTGCTCCGGTACTTCCCACTGGCAGGCCGGAGCGACGCTCTGCCGCGCAAGGCGGAGCTGAACTTGCACGGCGGCATCACGGACGAAGAGCTGTCGGACAGCAGCGAACCGATGGAGGTCGACAGCAACAAGGCGGCGCCGACGCTGAGTCTCGAGCGTCCGGGGGACTTGTACGCCGCGCTCCACTCCAAGTCTGCTCCAAGCGCGGAGCGGCAGCGACCTGGCGGGTTCCCGCATCGCCTCGTGCACGAGAGCGCGCTCGTGGTGGCGGTCTTCCAGGCGCTCGCAGGCATCGACTCGTTCGTGTTCGAGGTGGCGGCGGCAAAGAAGGAACCGCCGTTGAGCGACGCAGCGTCGCAACTGAGTTGCCAGGAAGGCGTCTGGGCGTCCAGTGTGCGGCTCTCACCAGCAGCGAGCGGCGTTGCGGTCAGCCACCTCTCCCCCGCCGCGCTGCATCGCTTCCTGGAGCAGTTTGCGCGCGCAGCGTCCGACTTGCAGCAGATGCGCGACCTGGTCGCGTCCGTCACGCGGCACTCGTTCGATGACCAGCGCCGCTGCTGCGTGCACGAAGGACTCGCGCACGCGCTCTCGACGATCTTACGAGACTTCGATCGAGCAATCAGCAGAGCCGAGCAGCGAACCTCGACGGTCAGCTCATCGACAGAGGACGCAACGCATCAAGCGACGCTGCTGGCCGTGTACGGAGATCTGAGAGCGCTGTTCACGACGGTCGCGTGGCTGAAGCGCGTGCTCGCAACTTGCTTCCAAGCGGACAGCGGCAGCGCGAGCGCTGCGGAGCGCGCCAAGTCGGCGCTCGATGCTCTCTATGCGCAGCTCGAAGTCGAGTACATCCAAAGCATCCACCACTCTAGCGACAGTAGTGCTGCGCCACCGGGCGGTGCGAAGAACCAAACGGGCGTCTCGAGCAGTCGATACGACGTGGTCTTGCATCTCTTCGTGAACGCGCTGGCGCCGTACCTGGATCTGCTCCAGACCCTGCTGTTCGAACGAGGTCACACGGATCTGCTCGCGCTACACGACGAACTCTTCTTCACGACGCCACCGTCGCTCCGACGCGCGAGCCAGACGCCGTCGAGTCCGCTCACAGACACGGAGAACCGCCAGAGCTTCAAGGACGCGCTGCTCGCAGTCGCGCCGTTCGAGGTCGACCTGCGGCTTGTTCCGGTCTTCCTCGCTCCAGCGATCCCGCTACTGAACGAGACGATCGCAAGTCGCCAGATGACGAATCGGTACCTGCAGCAGCGCGAGGTCCGCATCGAGAGCATCAGCGAGGAGCAGCGCCTCAACTCGGATAGACGCGCGTCCCTGTCCGAGGTGTTTCTCGGCGATCTGGAAGCTTCAGGAGTGCACTGCAAGCACAGTCTGTCCGACCACAAGGAGAGATCGTCCTCCGGAGACTCGGCGACGACGTCCGCCCAACTCAGCATCCAGAACATGCCATTCGGTCGAATGATCAAACAATGCATGTTGCAGCACCTCGAGCGCAAGGTACGCGCCGCTGAACCTCTTATCGCGACTCTGTGCGTCGCTCCGTTGCTCACAGGCGTGACTCCTTGCTTGTTGGCGGATCGTGTTCAGTGTCGAGAGCTCAACGGCGCGATGGCGAGTCTCTTTCGAGATCGCCTGCAGTTCCTCGATCATGTCAACGCGCTGCGAGGGTTCGTGCTCATGCAGCAGGTACGTAGAGGCGAGCCTCCACTCGAGGCGAGTGGCCATGTGAACTGACGACAGTGTGTGCGTGCGTGATGCGAGCAGCAAGATGTGTTCGCGATGACCAGCGCGCACTTGCTGCATCAGATGCAGAAGAACCCGATCACGTGGGCGGACAGCGAGAGCATCAACAGCTACTTCCACAGCGTGATGCGCCGAATGCACGAAGAGCGCGTGATCGCGAGAGCCGAGTGCCGCGCCGGCAGCCGCCTCTGCGTCCGCGTCAACGCGACGGAGCTCAAGGCGCTCGGCGTGGCGCGGAAGCTCGACATCTCGGCGCTCAAATGTCTGTACTTCACGTTCTCGGCCCCGCAACCGCTGCGCGTCCTCTTCAGCGCGTCGGTCATGCGCAAGTACTCGCGGCTCGCGACGCTCTTGCTGCAGGTGAAAGTCGTCGAGTCCGCGATCATCAAGGTGAGGCAGTGTGCGTGCGTAGTGTGGGAGGCATCATCCGAGGCGACGTCGCTGACTGCGTGTCCCATCACCACTGCTACAGTTCAAGAGGAACCTCCGCTACAAGCGCTGCTTCAAACAGTACGTTGGCGTGTCGTGAGCCGCGCGTGGCGTGCACCACCCGACTGCTCTCCCGTTCCTAACGAGGTGATTGTTTGGTGCCGCTCGAAGCATCGAGAGCGACATCCGAGGCGTGCTGATGCAGATGAACGACATGCTCCACTACACCAAGAGCCTGATGAACTACCTCTCGAGCCAGGTGCGGGTGGATGTCGTGAGGGTTGTGAGAGTTGCGAGCGGGTGCGAGAGTGAGTGCTTGGATCGGGGCGGGAACTCTGATCGCTCGGGTATTTGGTGACCAGGTGTCCGGCGCTGGCTGGGGCGACACGCGGAGAGTGCTCGAGACGTCGGCGAGTCTGGTCGCAGTGAGTCACGATCTCTGCTGGTGCTGGTCTCTAGAGCGACCGTGGAGCTCACACTTGTGCTTCCGCCAACTGCGATCTCTCGACCCCAGATGGACGAGGCGCACGAGCAGTACCTCGACCAGCTTCTCAACAAGTTCTTCCTCCTCGACAAGGTGGTGCCTCCGACTCGTCCGGACCTGATCGCCAGCGTGTTGCTTGTTGTGACTAACTCGGACGACGTGTGTGTGTGTCGCGTTCGCATCCAAACCACCGCCCATCGCGCTGCACCAGCACAAGACAGTGATCCAGTACATCCTCACGACGTTCAACCACATCATGCGCTTCGTGACGCAAGTGGACGAGCTCGTGAAGACCGTCGAGCGGAACATCCCGCACTACTTCCCGAATCCCGACGAGAGCGCGAAGCGTGCTGGCGACGTCGACGACAACGTATCAGCAGCGAACAGCGGCGGCAGCATCTTGCTGCGTCGCGAGCACAAGCTGCTGCACGATGAGATCACGAAGAGCGCAAGCGAGTTCAAGCGCCAGTCCCACTTCCTCGTCGTCATGCTCACCGCGATGCACAAGCACGGCGCGTCGCCGCACGTCGCCGAGATCCTGACGCAGCTCAACTTCAACTACTTCTACCACCCGCAGGACCCGCAGCCGCCGGGGCTCGCGCAGCAGCGCTCCGCTCGTCCCCAGCGCGGGCTCTCGGCGTCGGTGTCGCGGCGACCATAGCAGCATATCGAGCTCCAACTTCCGTGCGCGTCATCGCTTCTGCTGGGCTGGAGACTGCGGCGTCGCTACCGCGATCCTTCACCTGCTGCTGGCGGCGCGCTCCGCTTCGAAGCGAGGCTGCCGTGCACCCACTTGCGCAGGATCGCCGCGAGCTGGGACGCCTCGAGCGTGCGCTTGGAGTTGAGCAGTAGCGCGAGCACGTCGTCGCTGCGGTGCGCGTCGAACGGCGCGGCGCCGACCGCGATCTGCTGGAAGAAGCCCACGCACGCGCCGCGCTTCGCCTCCCAGTACTCGGGGTCCGGGTCCAGGCGCTCGAGCACGTCGAACGCCTTGGCGGCGAAGTAGAAGTGCTTCGTCGCGTAGAAGTCGTTCGCGACGAGCTTGAGCAGCTTGTATGCGTCCGACGTGTTCTCCATCGCGAGGTACAGCTCCCAGGCGCGCGCGGCGCTCCGCTGGCTGTAGATGTGGCACCGCGCGAGCCAGCTGCAGAGCGTGAGGTGCGACCGCAGCACCGTGCTCTGCACGCGGAGCAGCGCTTCCTCGGCCTCGACAAAGTTGCCCGCGGCGGCGAGTGAGACGCCGAAGTTCCAGTTGAACGCGTCGCTCGAGCTCAGGAACTGCGCGATGGAGCGCAGGTACACGTTGGCGTCTTCGTGCTCGTGGCGCAGGAGGAAGTAGGACGCCATCGCCTGCCGCCCCGGGATCGTGTCGGCTTCCTCTGGCGACGATCCGACCGCCTGTGCACCACCGCCGACCGAGTTGCGTGAGCCGACGAGAGCGACGACCACTCCAGCTCTCCCGGCGCCGAGTGACGCACACGTACGTGGAAGTGCTTCTCCGCGAGGAACACGTGATCCTTCGAGCGGGTCTCCTCTCCGATCACCCCGTGCAGGATCCCCTTGACGATGTGCTCGCTCGCCGTCGCTGGCTCCAGGTCCTCGACGAGCTCGAACGCCGTCTGGTACTCGCGGCGCTGCAGGTGGCACAAGACGAGGTTGAGCCGCGCTTCTTCGACCACCCCGACGAGCGACTTGAGCGTCGTGACGGCGCCGCTGGTGTCGCTGCCTGCAGTGGATGCTCGGAAGAGAACCGAGTTGTGCGCCTCAACCTCCCGAGCGCCGGAGCCGTCCGAGACGGCGCTCTCTCCAGCTCGCGATCCCACGGCGCACGGGTGGTGCGGGTGGGCGAGCTTGAAGGCATCCAGCACGTGGCTCGCCTCAACGCCGCTGTAGAGGTGGTAGTGGCAGCACGCCTTGAGGTTGTTCGCGAAGAAGCTCTCCGGGTGGGACGCCAGGTACACCGCCAGGAGATCGAGCGCCACGTCGTAGTAGCCCGCCGCGAAGTAGCACATCGCGAGGTAGACGTGGACGGCGCCGAGCTCGCGGCTCTTGTGCTGCTGCAGCAAGCGCTTGTAGACCTCGATGCTCTCCTGGAAGTTGCGCCGCGCGAAGCTCGTGGACGCGAGCGCCAGCTGGTCCTCGGGGCTGGCGGCTGAGAGCTGCTGGTACCGATCCAGGAGCGCTTGCTCGCCGTGCTGCCGGCGGTGCGTGATCAGGAAGAGCAGGCGATTGCAGAGCGCGTGGCGCTTCGTTCCGAGAGCTGTCTGCTCGGCGGTCTCGAGCTGGCCCAGGTAGAACAAGCAGCACGCGCGGCCAAGACGCCAGTGGTCTTCGTCGTCGCCGCCGTCGCTGCCGTCGTCGCCGTTGCAGCGGCTGGCAGGCGACGACGATCGCTTGTCGGACTCTGAGAGCAGCAGCTGATCGAAGTAGTCGAGCGCGCCGGCGAAGTCTCCGACCTGGAAGTGGCAGTACGCGAGCCACCACGTGGTCGCTCGCCAGTCACCCAGCCCGCTGCTCTCGCCCGACGCGCTCTCGTCTCGCTGCTGCCGCTGGAGTCCGAGGAGCGTACGCGCGCCGACGAAGTCCCGGCGCTTGAGGTACGACTCGAGGTCGAAGAGGTTCGCTGTCGAGGAGGCAGAGACGCGCCGAGCGGCTCCGGCAGCAGCAGCAGACCCAACAGCGCGCTTGGGCACGAACATCGCGAGTGGAACAGTCGCCAGTTGCGCACCGAACAAGAGAGAGTTCGAGGAGCGATGGAGCCCAAGTCCGGCAAGCTGCACAAGGTGGGTCTGCGTGGCGAGATGCGCCGGCGTCCTCGAGCTGACTACAGTGACGCGGTGGTGGTGCGCAGCTCGGCTACGGCCTCTTTGGCCCCAAGTGGACGGAGAAGTGGGTACACCTGGACGCCCGCGTGCTTAAGTACTTCCCCATGGCGACCGAGCAGCCCGTGTTCTCGCTCTCGAGCTCCCGCCAGAGCTCCGCGATCGAGTTGGGCGACTACGAGTTCGCGCTCGGCGACGATGTACGCACGTGGATGCCTGGATGCCTTGCACCGCCTCCGACACCCGATCGGAGCTGACGCCGAGCACACGTGTGCTCTTCCGGGCGTGTACACGATCGCGCAGAAGAAGCTGAATCGCAAGTTCACGTTCCAGCTCGTGTCGAAGGAGAAGGTGCGCGCTTCGCTCGGGTCTGTTTGGCGCCTCTGCGCGCACGCGACTCGCTGGTGGCGGCTGAGCTGCTGCACTGCGGTTGCCAGGCGCTGAAGTCAGTCGTGTTCGCGTGCTCGAGCGACAAGGAGCTGGACGAGTGGCGGCACACGTTCCAGGTGCGCTCACTCGCGCGCTTGTTACGGCGTTGGTACGTGGCGACGCTCAGTCGTTGGTGTTGCCGCGATCGTGCAGGCGCGAGAGCAAGAACCGAGAGCTCGTGTTCAGAGCTTGTCTCCGGTGTATGGCGGTGCTGCTGAGCTGCTCGCCTCGTGGACGCCCCACCAGACTTGGTCGAACCAACGAGATGCTGGCGGTGTGCGTGGTTGTCATCAGGGTCGCGGAGAAGCTGCGACGAGCAGAGGAGGCGTTCGCTGTGGTGAGAGCTGCTGCTTGCTGCTCTGCATTCCGACATCCACCGTAGGCTGCAGTGCCGCTCAACGTAAACGATGTCGTTCGCTCGAACAGGTCGATCCGAAGCGCAGCGACCGAGTGGACGCAGCGCAGCTCCAGACGCTGCTGCGCGGCGCTGGCTGGCAGATGAGCGAAAGTGAACTCCGCGTTGTCCAGCAGCAATTGGATCCGAGCAGCAGTGGCATGGTCGTGCGTGACCGCTTCCTCTCGTGGGCGAAAACCTACTCCGCCGAGCAGCAAGTTCTTCCTCGAGCGCAGGCCGAGCCGCAGGAACAACCACGACGAGCCAGCAACCAGCTCGTGGAGGAGGAAGGAGTGCGCTTGAGCATTCCAGTAAGCGGTTCGAGCATACCGGTCAGTACCAGAGCGGCCACAGCAGCGTCGTCATCGGCCAAGAAGGAGGTGCGTCCACACACCGGAGGTAGCAGCAACGCAGATCGCGAGCTGCCGCCACAGTCACCACCTGCAACAGCAGCAGGAGCGGCGCAAGCTGCAGCGTCGGCTTCTGAGACTCCCGGTGTCGACTGGAACGGTGAGTTCGAGAGTCTGTTGCAGCAGAGTCTCGACAAAGCCGACGCGTCCGGCCAAGCGGCGATCGGCGTTGCTGCCGCTGGACTCTTGCAGCGCTTCCGCGTCACAGCAGAGTTGCTGGCGTGCGAGATCGTCGAGGAACTTCCACTCAGCGTCAGTCTGAAGCGAGTGCCCGAGGTTCATTTGGGCGAGTCGGACGCACTCTTTGTCGGCAGCAGCGGTCGCTTACTGCATCACGAAGCAGCTCAAGTGAAGTGCTTCTGTTCAGATGGGCTGCTGGCGTACCTTGCGCTCCCGGAGCTCACAACATCAAGCGCGACGAAGAGAACGCCGAGCCAACCGTCCGACACCGCGAGCAGAAGCGTTCCAGCTGCAGTGATCCACAAGCGCCTTGGGCACCAGCTGCGAGCCGCACGCGCAGTTCAGGACGCGATCCAGCGCCTGTCGTCACCGGAAGAACGCGCGTTCTTGCACGTCCCGCTGCAGTGCACAGTCGACTACATGGGCTTCCGATGCGTCGTCGTCGCCTCCAGTTCGAGCGCGTCAAGCGAACATCGCCACCAAGACACCGTCCGTGCGCTCTCGAGCACGGACACCGAGCGCTGCCGTCGTCAGCTTCAGAATGTCTTCAAGGAGATCGGACTCATGGTCGACAGCCTCGACGGCGATAGTGACAAAGCAAACCCCCGCTCGAACGACGAGAGCAGACTGCCGCCGTTCGTTCCCGAGAGTATGCAGTGTCTCGTGAGCGGCCAAAGCAAGTCGAGGAGACTCCAGCTTCGCGCCGTGTACGACGTCTTCACGCCTGACATCAGCTCTGTAGCCGCACGAGATCCGACAATGCTGAGCGCCGAGTGTGCGCTGCGCAAGTTTCGCCCCGAGTTCGTGCGGCAGTGCGGCGCGATGATACCGCTGCGCTCGAACGTGCACCTACCAGCCAGAGAGGATTCTACAGATGACGGAGCAGCACTTGACCCCGCCCAGCGACGCCGGCTCATCGAAACTCAGCTCTTACAGCAAGCAGCTCTCAGCGCCAGCCAGTACCTGCAGTGCGAGGTGATCCCGGCGTTCGTTCGGGGCTTGGAGGAGAACCCGAGGCTCTCTGCTCGAGTCGTCGACAGTCGCTCGCTCACGACTGCGATGCACCAGAGCGGGATCAACATGCGGTACCTGGGACTCTGCTTCTCGCTCGCGACCGCGAAGCACGTGCAGCGGATGCTGCTCGCGGAGATGGTCGCTCGGGTCAGCAAAGCCGAACTGCGAGGCGCGCTGCGAGATGTCGTGCGAGAATCCGGATCTCGCGCTGCGCATCGTGGCGCGACGTCAGCTATGCGTGCGTCAGTGAAGGAGCAGAGCGGTGACGCTCCCGACGAGGATCCAATCCGCCGTCTCGCTGTTACAGAGAACGCCGCCGCGAACAACGAATGTGTTTCGCAAGACGACTTCGACGCAGCCGAGCCGGACTCGACTCGCGTGTGGGTCAGATCCATGATGCAGAGCACGGCGCGGGATGTGATCGTGGAGTTCTTCAACCTCGTGTTCGGGACGACCTCCGTCGACACGAAGGTGTTCTGGAGAGACCAGCTTCTCCCACGCGTGCGACTCCAGTTCGGCGTCGACAACGTAGCGCTGCAGTCGCTGGAAGCGTTGCTGAGCGAAGACTTGGTGCACCTCCCGCAGCTGTTCCAGTCTCTCCAGAGTTGCGTGGGGGTCTCGTTCGAAGACCGCACGAGCTACAGCTTCAAGACGAATGAACCGATCTACGCGACCGACCTGCTGCCATCTCAACCCACTCCCCGTCCACACACGAAGGTGGTCGCGCGCACGACGACAGAGTGCGAGGATCTGCTTGACACGGTCGAGAGCTTCGCAGCAAGTGAGCAGCTCGACGTGGCGTTGGTGGCGACCAAGTTCCACCTCGCAATCCTCGACACCGCTCCATGCGACGAACGCGCGCTGCCTCTCCCCCTGCTTCTTGCAAACGCTGCTGAGATGAGCTCCCAGGTGGGTCTCAACGACGATGCCGAGAGATTCGCTACGCTCGCGATCGAAAGTGCCATGCAGAACCACGCGCAGAGCGCACGAGCGCATCTTGCCTGCATGCAGCTCAAACGCAGAGTTGGAAGCGTCGAGGACGTGCGAGCTCACTACGCTCTGGCGATCGAAGCAGCTCAGTGGCATCTCGGCTCCCCACATCCGCTGCTGTTTGAAGCGCACCAGGCAATGACGGAGATCCTGCGCGAACGTGGCGAGCTGCGAGACGCCGTGCGCGCCGCCGCCAGCTATGTCGACATGGCGCGCGAGTGTTTCGGGAGATCAAGTATCGTGTACGCCGATTCACGGCGCAGACAAGGCGAGCTGCTCTACGACTGTGGGGACCACCTCGACGAAGCTGTCGGCGTCCTGGAAGACACGGTCAGTGTGTACGAGCGGTTCTTTGGTGACGAGTCCTTGAGCGACGACGAGAGTTGGGCGATCTCGGCGTTGAGCAAGCACTGTGCGGCGTCAGGCTGCTATCTGGTGGCGTCAATCTTCGCCGAAGCGAGCGGCGCGAAGAGCGACGTCGAGAGAGCGTACGCTGCAGCTCGGAGAGCGCTCGCGCTGCGTCGAGAAGTGCTTCCAGCGGACCACAACGACATCCTGAACTCGCTTCTGCAGCTTGGCGCGCTGGCGCGAGTGCTCGGCGATACGTTCCGCGCACTCGAGCACTTCAAGCCTGCACTGGTACTGCTGAAGCAGCGAGGCGACGACGACCAGGCCATCGAGCAGATCCACTTGGTAACGCAAGCAGTGCTCCAGCTGCAGCTCGGGTCGCTCTCGACGGAGCAGTTAGCTGTGGTCGAGAAGACCAGGACGCGGTTCTCCAGCCTGTTCTCAACGCTCACCGACTGCAGTGCCAGCAGCAGCGGCGGCAGCTCGGCGCTGTTGCAGCACACACATGGAAGCCTGAGCGAAGGCAAGGACGACGTTCACGAGAGGCAGCGCGATGAGGACGGAGTGGCTCCAGACCGTCGAGTCGAGACGCAGTTGCTAGCATTTGTGCTAAAGAGGCTGCTCGTGGACGCAAACTGCGAGTACCTTGGGATGCTGGTCGAGAAGGCGGATCAGGAGCTGCAGAACCACCGGAAGCAGTTCGCGGTGTCCCTGGGCAGCAGTATGCGTCAGGAGAGCGCAGAGGAGCCGTCGCCGTACCGCAAGCGCCTGCAGTCTCCGTCAGCGCTCGGCTCACGCTTTGCGTCGTTCTCTGGCGTCGCGGGCTCGTCGTACTCGACGCCGCCGGGATCTCCGTCTCCCGCGTCGCCGTCCGTCCCCAGAGTCTCGGCGTCGGGTGTGTCGCTGACTTCGTCGCCCGCGAAGAGCGCGTTCACTCCACTCGAATCTCCAGTCGCTGGCTCTCCGACAGCCCGCGACCGACGTCAGCCATTCTCCCAGCCGCAATGGGGCTCCCTCGTGGCGCCGGCCGGCAACGAGTTCACGTTCGGCGCGCAGCTCGCGGTACTGCTCTTCCTCGCCGAGTGATGGCTACATGACGTGCTACTAGCAAATATTCCCTTCGCTTCGAATAAAGCGCCTCTGTGCATGACGTGCGCGAACAAACTGCAACTTTTTGCATTTTCCCGCTCAACCGGCACTCGAGGTTGTCTCCTCTGCTACCAGCCAAGCAGCAGCTCCTGCTGCAGCGCGGCGGCGATGGCGGCGACGACCGACGGCCGCAGCGCCGAGCAGCAGCCGTGGGGGCGCTTCACGTGCGTGTCCAAGAGCCCGGCGCTCGAGACCGACCACTTCTACTTCTCGCAGCGCCGCCACCTCATCGGCCGCGAGCGCAGGTTCGCGGACATCGTGATCGAGAGCGCGTACTTCAGCAAGCGGGTGCGTCGCCACCATCCAAGCGCACTGCGTCGCGCGTGTACTGACATAGCGAGATGCCCACGCACGTGTGTGCGTGCGTTGCGGGAGCACAGCACTGCGAGATCACGCTGACGGACGCGGAGGAGGAGGGCGGTGAACCCATCGCGAGGTTGCTGGACCTCAGGTGCGGCGTCTTGACCCTGCGGTGCGCTGGGCTGCGAGAGGACGCGCGTGTGACGGAGCGAGTGGTTGTGTGCTGCCACCAGCTTCAACGGCGTGTACGTGAACGAAGCGAAGGTGGGGAAGGGCAGCTCGGTCGTGTTGAAGCCGAACGACACGGTGCACTTCACCCGCCCGGGCATCCGCAGCAGAGCGCTGGAGCCGCTTGTGTTCAAGTTTGAGCTGCTGTGCGTGCTGCGATGTGCACGGTATACTGGCTGGAGAGTGGGTGCGAGCTGCGCAGACTCACAGAGGCGGGTGGTTGTCGCTCGCTCGGGATGCTGCAGGGAGAACGGACTCGTGCGCCAGCAGCAGCACGCGCCGCGCGCCACCAGCGAGCCAGCAGCGTCAGCGGCATGCCAAGTGCACGACCTCCCGGCGACTCAAGCGATGCCAGCTGCAGCTCAGTCGCCACTCCGCCCGACGCAGGAGTCGGAGGTCGCGGCGGCTCGAGGAGCGACGAAGCGATCAGCGCACGACGCGAACTTGGACGCCAGCGGCGTACAGTCGGCCGCGACTGCCGCGACTCAACCTGGTCCCACGCCGAAGAAGGAGCGCATTAGTGGACCACCCAGTGTCGCGACTCCAGCGCGCGAGCTCCCGCCGACGCAGGCGGTGTCGCCGCCGGGATCGTTCATCCGTCCAGTAGCACGAGCGACGCAGGGCTCGCCGGAGGCCGCGAGCATGAACGTGGATGCGACGGGAGTCGCGCACCACGCAAGGGACGACAGACCGGGAAATGCGCACAAGTCACGTCAAGCTGTAGGAGAAGGCGACAGCGCGTCTTCGCGCTTGCAAGAGGTGAACCGCGAGCTGCAGGAGAAGCTGCAGGAGGCGGACAAGCGCGTGGAGCAGCTCGCGAAGCAGCTGAGTGACACGGAGCAGGGGCTTCTCTCTGCCACCGAGAAGCTCGACAAGTGCCACGAGCACGGGAAGCAGCTGGAGGACGAACTCAACCTCAAGAGAGCCGAGCTGGAGGCTCGGAACAACACGTTCGCCCAGCTGACACAAGAGCGGCTGGAGATGAAGAAGATGCTCGAGGACGCGGACAAGACGTCCGAGCTGCAGAAGCAGGCGATCGAAGCAGTGGAGCAGGAGAACAAGGTGCTATCAGAGAACTTGGCGAAGGCGAAGGATGCGCTCAGGATCGCAGCTGCGAAGAGCGCCAATGTGAGTGTTGCTTGTTGCCACCTCTGCCCAGCGTGGAACTGACGATTGAGCTCTCGGTGTTGTTGTAGACACGACAGCTCACGAACGGAGAAGGTGGTATTCCGTATGAAGCAGCGACGAACGGCCGTTTGCCAAGCGGTGACGTCGGAGATGATGATGATAGGTACCTCGCAGCGTCACCAATCGGTTCGGGTCAGCATTGTTTCTATGCTAACGCTCCTCTTTGTGGCTCCAGCATGCCTGACGACGTTGGCAGCCTGGAGGACGTCGTCGCTCGCGCGTGTGCCGTCTTCAAGGACATCCATCAGCGCCTCAGTCGCGAGCAGACGAGGTTGCAAGACATCCCAGGCGTCAAGAAGAAGATCAAAGCGCTGGAGCAGAAGCAGAAGCAGCTGCCGTCCCAGTCGCCGCGCTTGGAAGGGATTCTCGACGACATGCAGCATGAGATGGATCAGTCCGTGCTTTCCTCGGAGCGCTCCTTGACCGCTAGCAACTCAGCGGACATCACCTCCTCCGGAAGCCAGCAGTTCGTCGAGGAGGTGGACCAAGAGGAGCCGATGGTGTCGTTCGCCGCCGACCTCTCCGCGCCAGAGCATTCGCAGCCACAACGCGAGCAGCAGCAGCCACCAGCAGCAGCCCATTCCTCTCAAGACGCAGACAGCAGCGGGTCGCACTCTGCGCCAAGCATCCAAGGAACACCCACGGAGCAACATCGGCACGACTCGGAGGACTCGGTGCTGTCTGGGCACTCGTCATCCAAGACTCCGCCAGCGAAGCCGCTCCGAGCTCAGCCGAGTCCGAAGTCGACGCGAAAGCCGGCTCCAGCTCTTCCGGACCCCAAAGACATCGTCGCGGTAGATGAAGACGAGGACGAGGAGGAGGAGAAGAAAGAGAGCGAACCGGTGCTAACGTCTGAGGCGACAAGCTCGGAGAGCGTTGGTGCAAGTGTTGCAGACGAAGCAACCGGAGCCGCCAGGGATGGCGCCGTGGTCGGAGCTGGCGGTGCTGCAGCTGAGGAACCGGAGCAGCGACAGGGAGTCGAGAGGGCGACAGCGACCGACCCGGAAATCGCCGCCGCGCTTCATCCTGACAACAGCGCGAGCGAGCGAGCGCAGAACTCGGCGGCGGGCGAAAGCAAGGAGCGGGACGCGGGCGAGAAGCAAGGAGGCGAGTTCGCTAGCATCGGCGACGGTGGCAGCGCCAGCGTCGATCAGCAGCAGCAGCCTCCAAGGCGCTGGCTGCCCACGCTCACGCACGACGAGGGCGTCGACAGCCAGGGGAACGAGACGAGCATTTTTGATGACGAGACGCAGCTCTCTCAGTGAACGAGCCGAGCAATGGAGAGCGTGAGTGCGTGCGGGTGCTCGGGTGGTGCTGCGTGGCTGTCGCGTGGTGCTCGTTCGCTGCTTGCAGATGGCGCGTCAGGACTTGGCGAAGGCGACGAACTGCGGATCCTCGAGCGGGTGCGTCGCGACCCGCGCGAAGCCGTCAAACGAGAGCTTGTCGGTCTTCATCTCGGCGAACGCCTGGCGCTGGATCTTGACGTCAAACGGCAGGTATCTGCGTGTGATGCGACGCGACGCGTCAGTCGTGGCGGCCGATGCCGCACAAGGAACGCGCGGGCGGCGCACATGAGCTCGAGCGTCGATGCAGGGTGGAACGCGTGCTCGTTGACGATCGCGATTGGGTTCAGGTCGAGTCGGCTGAACGAGTCGTCCGTTCGTTCGGAAGGCGGGCGTCAGCTTGGAGCGCGAGGAGTCTTTCTACCGGCGCCTTTCGCGGCAACGCGTACATGACTTTGAGCTTCGCGAGCGGACTCTTGGTGCGCGAGAAGGTGCCGTCCGCGTTCTCGGCGTTGCCCTGGAGCATCTCGGGCAGCACGCGTGCGAACTTGTTGCCCATGAAGTATCTGCAGCAGCGGCCATCGTTGTTAGATGGAGCGCAGCCGCTGGGGGAAGGTGGAGCGCAGAGTGAGCGAGTGGCGCACAGGTGCGTGGTCTCGAGCGGGAGGTTCTCCGGTACTCGCTACGGTGCGCGCAATGTCAGCTAGCCCCGTGACGACACTCGTGGCGGCAAACTGCACCCGAGAGCTCCTCCGACCTCGAGGCCGCGGAAGTCGCAGTACACGGAGACGCGCACGCGGCCGATGCAGCGGCAGACGGAAGGACACGCCATCACCGCGACTGGGAGCAACAGCGCCATGAGGAGGAGGAAGAGGAGCATCGCCACCCTCATCGGCATCCTCTGCGAAGCGACGCGCATCAGGATTCCTCAGACATTCTCCGATCTGGGGTTTACGTACTTTAACGAATGATGAGAGTAAGTGCTCCACACTCGATACAAACACGAACAACCGAAGGCGAGTGCCAGCAGCACCAGCAACAGTAGCATGACGACCGCGCACCGGCCGACATGGCACGCGGCCGTGGGGCAGCAGAACGAGGGCGGCTGGCAGGCGGGCGGTGCGTCTTCCTCCCCCACCGCGTTTTGTTGCCGCTCTCTCTCTGTTGGCGGGTGCTAGAGGCGCTCAAGGTGTCGGTGTCGTTGTTCCCTCGCAGGCGCTCTCAGCGCGCAGTTCTCGGCGCGCGACCTGCCGTCGCACAAGAAGCTCAAGTACCGGTGCGTCGTGCGCGCAGCTGCGTTTCGTGTGCACCTGCGTGTGGGGAGAGCTGAGCGGCAGTCGTGGTGCGCGGGTCGCTCAGACAAGGCGGACAAGGCACCGCGAACGAGGTGGAGCTGCTGGATCTGCGCGCTGAGCTCGAGGGGAAGGAGCAGCGGCACGAGGAGCACAAGGGCACGGAGCAGAACACGGCGCTCGGTGCGTCAGCTGGCCGAGACGCGCTCATAGGACGGCGTTCCTCATCGTCTCTGTGCGTGTGCTTCGGAGCAGACAAGCTGCGGCGGCTCGAGGAGAACAAGAAGCTGCTGCTGCTGGGCGACGCGGAGGCGGACGCGCGCGAGGCGCGCTTAAAGAGCGTCGCGAGCAAGTACGACGACGCTGACGACGCGGACAACGCGTCCGACGGCTCGAGCGACTCGGACAGCGACAGGTGCGCGCTTGGCGGAGGGCACTCGCTACTGCGCGCTTCCTCACGTTGGAATGGATCGCTTGCTCGCCCAGTGACGACGACGACGACGACGACGAAGAGGCCGAGCTGATGCGGGAGCTGGAGAAGATCAAGCGCGAGCGCGAGGAGGAGCGGTTGCGCAAGGAGGAGGAGGAGCGCGCCGCCGCCGAGCAGGCGTCTCGCGCGGAGGTGCTCGTGGGCAACCCGCTGCTGCAGAGCGGCGGCGGCGGTGGCGGCAGCGCCAAGATGAAGCGGCGGTGGAACGACGACGTGGTGTTCAAGAACCAGTCGCGCAACGAGCCGGAGGTGAAGAAGCGCTTCATCAACGACACGATCCGGAACGACTTCCACCGCCGGTTCCTGAACCAGTACATCCAGTGACGCGCACGCCGTCAGCAGCCACCCACCTCTTCAGGACGCAGCACGCCCAGGTACTCGATCAATGCACAGTGTATGTGGATGGAAGGATGGAGGCTTCTCCCCCACCAGGAAGGACGCGGCGCCTAGCGGATCTTGATGACGGTGCCGCCGACGAACTTGTGCGCGCGCTGGTCTTCGCCCGCCTCGGAGCTGGCGCCGCCCGCCGGCGCTTTGACGAACTCGCCGTCCTGCTGCAGGCCGCTCGGGAACTTGAACATGCAGCTGCCGATGGGCTTGCCGCCCTCGAAACGCCCGACGTACGAGCCGCCGTCCTTGAAGACCCACTTGCCGTCGGTGATGACGTTGTCGGCCCAGTTGCCCACGAGCAGGCTGCGGTCGCCTGCGAACTCGTACGTGCCCTTGCCGGCGCGGATGCCGTGCGCAAACTTGCCGCTGAAGATGTCGCCGTTCGCGTACACGAACGAGCCGTCGCCGTGCATCTTGTCGCGCTGCCACTCGCCGTGGTACGTGTCGCCGTTCGGGAAAACCATCTTGCCGAGCCCGTGCTTGACGCCGTCCACGTACGCGCCTTCGAAGCTCGCGATCACCTTGACTGCCGTGCACAGGCGAAGGCTCATCATTCAGTTCGTGCGGCTGCTGGTGACCACCATTCAGCACACCAACGCACGCTCATCGTCGTCGCCGCGCTGGCGCCACGTGTACTTCCCCTCCCCGTGCTTGAGCCGCGCGCTGCCAGCCACGGCGCCTTCGAACGAGTCGCCGTTCGAGTACGAGATCTTCACGTCGCCCTCGCGCCGCAGGAAGTTGGTCTCCTCCGGGCGGTCGTCCACGTACTCCACCGCGTACGTCTGCAGAGACAGCGCCGTTATACAACAGGCTCTGCTGGCGTCCTAGCCCGCACATGCACACACGCACATACAAACACACAGCTAGTTGTACCCCTTCGTCGCCCATTGTCGGATCTCTCGGTGTCGCTTCGCGTTCTGCCTTGGAATGTAGGAGGTCGCGCGAAGGTCGCTCCACCTTCGCGCGACATCCGTTCATTTCCTCCCTCACCAAACAAACCCTCGACCCAAGCATGCCGCGCTCCCCGCCGCCGCTCGCTCGCCGCGACCACCGCGACCGCCGCAGTAGCAGGAGCCGCAGCCGCAGCCGCAGTCGTAACCGCGAGCGGCAGCCGCCGTCGGCAACACGAGGTACTCGTCCGCGCAGTCGCAGCCGCAGCCGCAGCAGAAGCCGCGGACGCAACGCGCGGCGCTCGCCCGTGGCGCGCAGCCGCAACCGCCGCTCGCCGTCGTCGTCGTCGTCCGGATCCTCGTCCGGATCCTCCCGCTCGCGCTCGCGATCGCGGTCGCGCGGGCGAGCAGCCGGCGGGAGCGGCCGCCGCCGCCGCAGCAGAAGCAGCTCCAGCTCGAGCTCATCGCGCTCGAGATCGCGCTCCCGGCCCCGGTCGGCTCGTCGCAGTAGTGACGCGCGCCGCCGCCGCAGCGGCAGCCGAGAGGTGGCGGCGAAGAGCGAGCGTGCGCCAGTGAAGAATGAGCGCGCACCTGTGAAGAGTACGCGGTCGGCGACGCCCCCGAGACGGCAGCCGCCGAGACACGAGGAGGCGACGCGCAAGCGCGAGCGGTCGCCGAGCGCTGACGCGCAGCGCGGGGCGGAGCCGCAGGCGAAGAAGGCGGCGCACGACGCGGCGGGGTCCAAGAACCCCGCGGTGGGCGAAAAGAAGCGGAGCGACCGACAGGACAACGACGCGACGCCCAAGCGCGAGGCAGGTGACGCGCGAGCCAGCGCCAGGGCGGAGAAGGAGCAGCAGGCGCCGGGTGCGACACGCTCGCCGAGCGAAGCGCGGACGCCGCCGCGAACGCGCCGCGCGTCGCTGTCGCCGTCGCCGTCGCCCCGCAAGGCGACGCGTGAGGAGAAGAGCGGGCAGCGGACGCCGCCGCGCGCCGCCCGAGAGGCGGGAACCACGCCACCGCGCGGACGCAAGCGCTCGGAGAGCGGCGACAAGACGCCGCCCCGCATGCCCACGACGAGCAGCCGCTCGGAGAGCGGCGACCGCACTCCACCGCGGAAGACCCGCCAGAAGCGCAGCACGCACAAGCGCCGCGGCCGCAGCTCATCGAGCAGCTCCAGTGGCTCCAGCGGCTCCAGCAGCAGCTCCAGCAGCAGCAGCGGGAGCGACAGCGAGCGAGCCCCGCCGCGCCGGTCGCGCAAGAAGGAGTCGCGCCGATCGAACCGGCCGGACGCCGCGTCGCGTCGAAGCGCGAAGCAGGCGAAGGAGTCAGCGGCGGAGGTGGAGAAGGCGGCGGCGGCAGCGGCAGCGTCTGCGGAGGCGATCAAGCGCATGAATCTGTTCGCGGACGACAGCAAGAGCGGCCGCACGGGCGGCGTGTACATCCCGCCGTTCAAGCTCGCGCAGCTGCGCAAGAACGTGACGGACAAGAGCTCGCCCGAGTACCAGCGGCAGACGTGGGACGCGCTGCGCAAGAGCATCAACGGGCTCATCAACAAGGTGAACGTCTCGAACCTCGGCAACATCATCCCGGAGCTCTTCCAGGAGAACCTCGTGCGCGCACGCGGGCTGCTGGCGCGCTCGGTCATGAAGGCGCAGCTCGCGTCGCCCGGATTCACGCACATCTACGCGGCGCTTGTCGCGGTGCTCAACACCAAGATGCCCGAGAACGGCGAGCTCGTGGTCAAGCGCGTGGTGCACCGGTTCCGCCGCGCGTTCAAGCGGGGCGACAAGGTCGTGGCGATCGCGCTCGTGCGCTTCATCGCGCACCTGGTGAACCAGCAGGTGGTGCACGAGCTGCTCGCGCTCGAGGTGCTGACGCTGCTGCTCGCAAACCCGACCGATGACTCGGTCGAAGTCGCGGTGAACTTCACGAAGGAGTGCGGGCAGATCCTCGCGGAGCTCTGTCCCGAGGGGCTGCGCGCGATTTTCGAGCGCTTCCGCGGCATCCTGCACGAGGGCGAGATTGACAAGCGCGTGCAGTACACGATCGAGGGGCTCTTCGCGATCCGCAAGGGCGGGTTCGCGGACTACCCGGCGGTGCACGAGCAGCTCGACTTGGTCGAGTCCGGTGACCAGATCACGCACGAGACGACGCTGGAGGAGGAGATCGACCGCGAGGACAAGCTCGACGTCTTCCGCGTGGACCCGGAGTACGCGAAGAACGAGGAGATGTGGGCGGTGATCAAGAAGGAGATCCTCGGCGAGTCGGACTCGGACTCGGAGAGCGGCGCCAGCGGCAGCGACGGCGACGAGTCGGACGCCGAGGAGCCGTCGCAGCAGCAGCAGAACGCAGCGGGCAACACCGTGATCCAGGACATGACAGAGCAAGACCTCGTGAACCTGCGCCGCACGATCTACCTGACGATCATGTCGAGCATCAGCCACGAAGAGTGCGCGCACAAGCTGCTGAAGCTCAACATCCGTCCGGGGCAGGAGAAGGAGATCTGCTCGATGCTCATCGAGTGCTGCAGCCAGGAGCGCACGTACCTGCGCTACTATGGGCTGCTCGGGCAGCGCTTCTGCATGATCAAGCGCGAGTACCAGGACGGCTACGACGAGTGCTTCGCCGAGCAGTACGCGCTCATCCACCGCCTCGAGACGAACAAGCTGCGCAATGTGGCCAAGTTCTTCGCGCACCTGCTCATGACGGACGCGCTGCCGTGGACCGTGTTCGAGTACATCCGTCTGAACGAGGAGGAGACGACGTCGTCGAGCCGCATCTTCATCAAGATCCTGTGCCAGGAGCTCTCGGAGCACATGGGGCTCAAGAAGTTGCAGGAGCGGTTCTTCGACGCGTACATGCAGCGCACGTTCGCGGGTCTCTTCCCGAAGGACAACCCGCGCAACACGCGCTTCGCGATCAACTTCTTCACGTCGATCGGGCTCGGCGGCCTCACGACCGACCTGCGCGAGCACCTCAAGAACGCGCCGAAGATGATCATGGCGCAGGCCAAGCCGGCGGACGATGACAGCAGCAGCAGCAGCAGCAGCGACTCGGACAGCGACTCGAGCAGCGGCAGCAGCTCGTCGTCGGACTCGAGCGATTCGTCGTCGGACTCGGACTGAGCGCGCACGGCGGAGAAGGTCTCGAGTGTATGCGAGAGCGACCGTCAAGACAGTGTGCCCGACCATCCTGTGCTGTGTTGCCTGTATTCTCTTCTGCACTCTCTTCTGAACTCTTTCCTGCACTCTCTTCTGCACTCTCTTCTGCACTCTCTCCTGCACTCTCTCCTGCACTCTCCAACAATCTCTCCTGCACTCTCTCCAACAATCTCTCCTGCACTCTCCCCTGCACTCTATTTCCAAGCGGCGATGGCGACGAACGCGTCGATGACGCCGCTGATGCGCAAGGCGACGATGCAGACGCTGCCGACGCTGCCGAGCGCGCGGCGCAGCTCGTTCCTCATGGAGCTGCGCGATCAGCTGCGCGACCAGTTCGAGGGCGACGCGGAGCGCGAGCGCGCGAAGGAGGTGGCGGCGATCCACCGCATCCTCGAGAAGCCCCCGGAGGCGCGCGAGTCGGCGGACATCGACACGCTCTACGAGTTCGTGCTGCAGAACGGGAGCACGCAGCAGATCTTCCAAGGCGCGCAGGAGATCATCTGCAAGACGATCTGCCGCGAGATGACGCTGCTCGAGCTGCCCGCGAACGGCGTCGTGTGTTACCAGGGCGACTACGGCGACACGTTCTTCATCATCGTCCAGGGCTCCGTGTCGCTTTTCATCGACTCGAAGAAGCGCATCAGCGTGCTGAGTGACGAGAGCGGGTTGCACGCCAAGAGCGCGGACCGCTACCTGCACTCGGCGCCGGCGAGCAAGCCCGTCGAGCGCGTCGACAACGAGGGCAACCCGCTGCCCGAGCACTTCGGATCCTTCATCAAGCAGATCGGCGCCGGCGGCACGTTCGGCGAGCTCGCAGTGATGGACCCGACCGCGCGGCGCTCGTGCACGATCACGTGCGACAGCGCGACGTCGTTCATCTGCCTCAAGCGCGGCGCGTACCAGCGCCTGATCCGCATCACGAACTCGTCGCAGCTCGACTTCACGCAGGTCGAGTACCTCGAGACGCTCTTCTTCTTCAGCCAGTGGCCGCACGGCGAGCTCACGCGGCTGTCGAACCGCCTGCGGCACCTCCACTTCTCCGCGGACACGTTCCTCACGCGCGTGGGCTCCGAGGCGAACGTCGTGTTCTTCGTCTACTCGGGCGTCGTGCAGGAGACCATCCCGCTCGTGCACACACTCAACGCCAACGGCGCGGTGTACAGGGTCTCGCGGCTCGAGAGCAACGCGGCCAAGCGGCCGGCGCCGCAGGCTGGGAAGACTGGGGACGGCAGCGGTGCCGGCGCCGGCCGGAAGGACCCGAAGCAGCAGCCGCAGACGAAGCGCATCGCGCTCGAACTCAACGTGTACCAGGACCACGACGTGTGCGGCGAGTTTCCCGTGCTCTTCAACAAGCACGTGTGCAACACGGACCTGCTCGCGGTCACGGACGTCAAGACGCTCATCATGGACGTGCGTCCAGCGGGGTTGAGTGTGTGTGTGT
>JAASFS010000889.1:0-10920 GCA_023333865.1 Globisporangium perplexum | reverse complement strand
CGACCATGAAGTAGTAGGTTCTGGTGTGTCGGCGTGTGGATCGATGGCACCATAGGTGTTAGCTGCTCGAGCCGATCGACGGAGACCGAACCATCACAGGATGAAGACGATGAGACTTGGATCGAGACGGAGGAAGCGCTGTTGATATTAGGCGGCTCCGTACTGATGAAGTCGGAGTCTTAGCGGCTATAGTCTAGCACTGCTGTGTGCTCGTCGTCGAGGCTGAGAAGCTAGTGGCTGCCATGTGCGTGGTCGTCCTTCTTGGCCGAGTCGGGAGCGTGATCATCATGGCTGTGCGCTTCCTTCTTCGCCTCGTGTGTGTGTTCGTCGTTGTGGCCGTGCGCTTCCGTCTTTGCATGCTCGTCCTTCTTGATGTCGTGCGTGTGCGCCTCTTTCTCCGTGTCTTGGCTGTGGTCATCCTTCTTGGCGTCGTGTGTGTGTTCTTCCTTCTTGGCGTCGTGCGAGTGATCCTCCTTCTTCGCATCCTGCGCGTGGTCATCCTTCTTGGTCTCCGGAGCATGAGCGTGCTCGTCCTTCTTGGTCTCCGGGGCGTGCGTGTGCTCGTCTTTCTTCTCCTCGTGGCAGTGTGCGTGCTCGTCTTTCTTGGCAGCGTCATGAGTGTGGAGGTCCTTGGTGCTCGTCGTGTTGGTGACGGCGTCCTGCTCTGCCCAGATGTGCTTCAGCTTGGCAAACTTCTCGGCGTCGTCCGCTGCTGACTCCATGATCGCCTTCGACTGCTGGAACTTGGTCGGGTCGTACGTGGCGTTCTCGATCGAGCAAGCGGAGCCCATGGTGACGGAGAGATCGCTGGTCGCTCGCTCTCGATCCGGGGTCGGTGCGGGTGTAGTAGAGGAAAACTGGAAATGACCAAAGCGAGGCAGCAAGGGTCATGCCTTCAGCACCAAGCAGCAGTGCCATGCACCACGTTGGGAGGATAAGACAGCGCACACAGGCCGACAAGACAAACACGCTCAAAGCCATCCAATTAGTATGGGATCAGGACTCGAGTCGCTCGCACGCTCGCGTATTCCCAAGTAGGAGTCAATGTCGCCTTGGGGAATCAAGGCGAACACGACGGCGCTCAGGTTTCGCAGGTCGCTGGAGCCAAGCCACACGTCTTGACTCGCTGCCTCCCTCCCAACGAACTCGCCTCGATCGGTTCTCATAAGGGCTCAGATGAAGTGGCGGGGAAGTGGAAGAGGAGGAGGGGGAGTCTCTCGAACGCGACCAAACACCGCGTTTGACTCTTCATGATCGAGCGAGCGAGCGAGTGCATGAGAGCACAAACGTATGACACGGAGCCTTCAAGCTGATTGGGATGTGCCGGTGGTCGAGGCAGCTTCGAGGTGACTTCGCTTGAATCAATCAGTCGCGTCCGCGTCCTGCGCTCATCCAAACATGCACTTCAATGCTGGCACAGCGCCGAAGCGAGTCGGATCGCGTTCTTGTGGACTCGGGAGGTCTCGGCGTCAAGAGCTCTGAGAGCTCCGAGCGCTCCGAGTTCAATGCTCCAAGCAACCGATTGTGCAAACATTTTTGACTGTGTGGTGAATCGACCAAACGACGTGAACGAAGACTTGAAGTAAGTATGCCGAGAGCACCGTATCCGATAGTGATAAAAGAAAGTGATCGAACTCGATTTCCTCACTATCAAATATCCAAACAGCAGCGGAAAAGCTCGCGAGCCTCTCAAACCGGAATCTGCCAGCGACCGCTCAAGCGCCTCACACGCGCTCTCTCTCTGCCTCGCTACGACCGCCATGCTCGCGCGCAGCCTCCGCTCGATCTCGAGCACCGCGACGCCCGCTCTCGCGCGCCGTAGTATCACGGTCGCGGTCGGCAACCAGCTCAACGTACGACATAGTCGCTTGGAACAAACCAGGCTGCGTCGTGGTGGCAGTCAACTCAAGATCGCCTGGACTGGATAACTGAGAACTTGTGCACTCGGCTCGGCGATGCAGGCGGCGAAGATCGAGGTGCAGCGCACGACGGCGCCCAAGGCGAAGGCGCCGAAGGAGACGCTGACGTTCGGCACGACGTTCACGGACCACATGCTCGAGGTGGACTGGGAGAAGGACGACGGCTGGCAGAACCCGCTCATCCGGTATGTCTGCTGTGTCACGTTCCCCGAAGGTCGGCAGATTCCACGACACTCGAGAGAACTGACACGTGCGTCGTCATCGATCTGCTTATCCTGCACAGCCCGTACGGCCCGATCGCGATGGACCCCGCGAGTTCCGCGCTCCACTACGCGCTTGAGGTGCGTGCATCGAGCCTAGGGGTACGAAGTGCTGGAGGTGGCGATGAACTGATCGAACTGGATCGGGGTACTGTCGCTGTGCAGTGTTTCGAAGGCATGAAGGCGTATGTGGGTCCGAAGGGCGAGATCCGCCTCTTCCGTCCCGACATGAACATGAAGCGCCTGAACTCGTCGATGAAGCGCCTGCTGCTCCCGCAGTTCGACGAGGAGGAGCTCACCAAGTGCCTCAAGTACGTACGCCGGCGATGCGCTGCGTTGCACCTCGAACGATACGCTGACGAATGTGGTTCGGCTCTGTGTGCACTGTAACGCACGACAGGGAGCTGCTGAAGATCGACCACGATTGGGTGCCGAAGGGCGACGGCTACTCGCTCTACATCCGCCCGACGGGTATCAGCACGCACGTACGTTCCGCGCCACTCGATCTCGTTGACATCGTTCTGTTCGCTTCACGTCTCTGATGTTGCTACGCGCGCGCTTGCTCTCTCCGCAGCCGTTCATCGGTGTCGGCGCGTCGCTCAAGGCCAAGATCTTCATCATCATGTCGCCTGTCGGCCCGTACTACCCTGGTGCGTGGCGACATCTGCAAAGCCTTTGCATACGGGGTGAGAACTGACGGATGGCGTGGTCCTGCCTTGCGTTCTCAGAGGGCTTCAACCCGGTGAAGCTGTTTGCCAACGACACGTACATCCGCGCGTGGCCGGGCGGCACCGGCGCATTCAAGATCGGCGCGTACGTGGATCGCAGTGTGGGGATACTAATTGATCGCCGCTGCGTCCTGAAGACTGACGACTCTCGGTTCGCTTTGGGTGTTTGCAGCAACTACGCGCCGGGCATCATGCCGCAGGCTGCTGCCGGACAGAAGGGCTACTCCCAGGTGCGTCCCGCTTTCCTCAGGACGAACTCCAGTTTGGAGAAGCGCGCGGGTTCTCTCGCTGACGACGCTGTGCTGACGAATGACATGTGCGCAGAACCTGTGGATCTTCGGACCGGACCACGAGGTGACGGAGGTGGGCACAATGAACCTGTTCGTCCACTGGATCAACGAGGACGGCGAGAAGGAGCTGCTGACGCCGCCGCTGAGCCGCGGTGACATCCTTCCGGGCATCACGCGCGACTCGATCCTCACGCTCACGCGCGAGTGGGGCGAGTTCAAGGTGTCGGAGAAGAACGTGACGATGAAGCAGGTGCAGAAGGCGGTGCACGAGGGCCGTGTGCTCGAGATCTTCGGCTCGGGTACCGCTGCGATCGTCTCGCCCGTGTCGACGATCAACTACATGGACGAGGACCTCAACATCCCGCTCGACGGCACGGACGGCAAGGCGGGCAAGATCGCAGAGCGCGTCTGGAAGCAGCTCACGGACATCCAGGTAGGTTCCGCTGCGGTCTTGACAGCACCGGTTGCATGATCGTGGGGTGGTGGTTGATCCGCGCTGACGACTTCTCTCTGTCTCTCGCTCTCTCTGTAGTACGGTCACGTGGAGCACCCGTGGTCGGTGATCGTGGACTAAGTAGCTCACCTCGTGCACGACGAGAGGCTGCGACAGCGACCTCCCTCGTGCCACGCAGAGGATGCCGCTGCATCGACGACAACCTCGTCGGACGACAGGAATACAACTGCACTCTTGTTGTCAACTGCACTCTTGTTGTCGTGTGATGGGGAGCGGCGCGTCCTTGGCGCACGATGGCGGCGCCGCGAAGCGAGCGGTGATCCTCTGCCACTCGTCCCAGGAGCTGGAGCTTCGACACCGTGTAGCTGCAGCCTCACGAGAGAGCGAACCGCCGTCTGCGATCGCTGTCCTGACCGAGAGCTTCCCGAGGGACAAGCAAGCGCGTGCTGACCTGCTCGCACTCGCGCAGGTTGCTGTGCTCGCGATCGATGCTGCGTTCCAGCAATCTCCGGAGCTCGTGGAGACCGTGTCGTTCCTCAAGGACGGCAGGAAGGAGGTGGTCGCCGGGCCGCTGACGCTCCACTCGAGACCGTCCGGAGCCATCGGCGCGATCTGCTTCGCGTTCGGCGTCTGGGAGCCCGAACTCTTCTTCCTCGCAGACCGGGACTGGCACACGAGAAGCGCGGGGCTGTCGTTCCTGTCGCAGGACGAAGCAAACCAAGCGATCACGACCTGGGGCGTCTCCGACAGCGAGTTGGACGAGATCGCTGCGAGCGAACGCGAGCTTCTGGACGCTGCCAAGTCTGAGAGCGACTGCCGCTGCCTCTTGTACGTGTTCGCTGGCGACGATGGCGAGTGCGTTGCAAACAAGTTCGCGGAGCTCGAGTACGACAGCTCGACGACAGTCCAGCGCTGCACGCAAGAGCTCGAGCGCGATCTCGCGATGCTCGCTCGAGCCCGCGTCGTCGCGTTCGTCATCACGGACGCGTGCATGGGTACCGACAGCTCGACTGCGATATACTTCCGCAGGCTCTTCGAGGCTGCGATCCTGTGGCGCAAGCCCGTGCTGCCGATCAACGCGGCCACGACGCGCATGGACGGATGGCTCGCGATGGTCATGGCCGGCAAGCTCTGGTACCAAGTCGCGCTCGACAATCTCGAGCAGATCCACACCAAGTACGCCGACATCCCCGCGTGTGCGTGCAAAGTGGACGACTCGTGTCTCGCGACCGACTTCATGCAGTGTCTCGCCGGGCTACTCGCTGCTTCCCCGACGCTCGCGAGGCTTCCGACTGCCACCGACGAGCTTGACGAGCGCGAGGCTGCGATCATCGCGTCGAGTCAAGAGAAGGCGCGTGTCGCCGGTGGTCTCAGCAGCGACCAGGTCGACTCGCTCTGCACGAGTGTCCGCGATCTCGTCGCAGCCTACAGCCACGATCCTCCCGACAGCTCAGCTCACCGTCAGCAACTCGAAGCTCTCGGTATCGCCTTGGACGCCCGCGCACTCGCCGAGCAGCTTCTGAAGGAGGAGCACGAGACTCGGTCGCGCACACCATCACCGATGGAGCTGCTGCCGCCGGAGCCGGAGAACGAGCAGCTCAAGCTTGCGGCGATCCACTACAAAGTCACGCGCATGGGGTTCCAGCCGCTGCCGTCCGTGCTGGACGAGCGCGGCGTGCCGCTGCCGAGCCTCCAGCTCGATGCCATGTTCTCGTATCAATGGGGCTCACAACAGACCGTGCTCGACGTGCACCAGCAGGGCCAGGTGCACAACCTACGCGCGTGGTTCGACGTCTATGGCCACATGCAGGGCAACGTGAACGCGGCGATGGCGACCGCGGTCGAGAACGTCGCGTGCGTCGTCGTGTTCCTCACGCGCGACTACGTGCGCTCCGTCAACTGCCGCCTTGAGTTCCAGTACGCACGCGCGTGCGGCAAGCCCATGATCTTCGCGTTCCTCGAAGACCCACGCGCGCTCGCCGACGAGCTCCCGGACTGGATCACCGACGCCGCGGGCTCGCGCGCGTTCAGTGTGCACCCGACGCTGCCTCGCGAAGACGCCAGCCGCGTGCTCGCTCTCGACTTCACGAGTGGTCAGCTCCGCGGCGTCACGATGACCACCGTCCTCTTCGGCGCGATCCGTCAGCTCGCTGCAGCGAGGCACCGCGGCGCGCCGCCAGTCACATACGACGGCAGCCTGCTGCTCTACGCGACGACGAGCGCGTTGCGTCACGCCGCACTGCATCCGAGCGAGAGTTCGAGTTCGAGTTCGGCGGCGGTCGGGTGCACGCGCTGCGGCGCTGCGTTCGATCCGGCGGTCGCGTCGAGCGTCGATGGCTGCCGCAAGCACGTCGCGTACTACATGGGCGGCACGCTCGTCGCCGGCCGCTGGGTCTGCTGCCAGGAGCAGCAGAAGAACGGCCCAGGCTGCCAGCCCGCACGGCACACCGCCGAGCGGCGGACGTGGACCGTCGACCCGGCGTACGGCACGCACACCTGGCAGCCGGAGTGACGACTGCAGCACGGAGTCGGCGTCAGTTCGCTTTCATTACACAGCACGCAGCCTCGAGAGGGGAGTCTCGTCTTGCTCTCCACCCTTCGTGGTGTCTCCGAGAGCCCCGACGCCCTCACCACGCTCTCTCTCTCTCTCTCTCTCTCTCTCACCCTACGTGTTCGTCCGGTTCGCGTCTTCGGCGACGCTAGAAGACCGTGATGAGCACGAAGCAGCTGTAGACGAGCACGATCGGGTAGGCGATGAGGTACTTCTGCTCCGTCATGTAGAGCGCCTTCTCGAAGAAGCGCGAGGCCGTGTGCGAGCTCCAGAGGATCGCGAGCGACGCGAGCGCGAAGCCCACAAGCCCGAGCTTGTGTACCGACACGACGATGTTGATCGCCGCGAGTGCGATGATCGGCAGCAGGCAGTAACCGAGCACCGAGCAGACGCGGTAGATGTCGATCGTGCGCTCCGGCGACAGCAGGTTCATCAGCAGGTACATGAAGAGGCACGAGAGGACCCCGAAGCCGTAGATGTACCCGAAGTGCACCTTCGCCGCCTGCCATCGCCCGTCAGCGTCAGCGTCAGCGTCAGCATCGCCTCGCCACACAGAGGAGCTCCAGCACACCCGACGCACCAGCAGCAGACACACGCCGAAGAGGAAGCAGAAGACGAGCGGGCCGGCGAGGTCGGCGTCGTCCAGGATGTGCTCGTTGATCTGCTTGGTCGGGAGCAGCACGGACTGCGTCTTGAGCCAGATGTGGTCGAAGTTGATGCCCAGCTCTGCGTACCCACCGCCAGTCAGTTGGTCAGCTGCATGCCCGCCGCACGAGCGCAACAGTCCCCATCCTCACTCACCTTCGAGCAGCGGCGGCTCGTTCGCGTAGTCCTCGTCGTCGCCGTCGCCCGACTGGAAGCTGCTGCCGCCGCCGCTGCTGTCGGGCGCCGCAGGAGTGTTGTTCATGTGGAACGTGTGCGGCTGTCCGCGCGGCGCGCGCAGCCCCGCGTAGTTGGGGTCGGCGGCGGGCGTGAACCAGGGGCTGCCGGCAGCCGGATCCATGTTCATGTTCATGCTCGGTGCTGCTGTTTCCGATAGTGAATTTCTCGAGTGAGGGAGGTGGACAATTCATTCGAATCATAAGCTGCAGTTTGTAGCGACACATTCGAATACGCTTTTTTGCGAACGATCAACATGCTGACCGTCGATCTGCTCCCAGAGCTCGACGCCGCGATCGCGCACCTGCGCGGCGAGCTGGCGCAGCTGCGCGCGGGCGAGCTGGATGAGCAGCTGCACGCTCTCGCGCTGGCGCCACCTCTGCCTGAGCCGCAGTTCTCGGCGCTGCTGCGCGCGTGGGAGGCGCCGCCCGTGCCGGAGGTGCTCGTCGCGCTCGCTCGCTCGCTGGCCCCGAGTGAAGGTGGCAGCACCACGACGGACGCGAGCGCGACAGTCGATCTGACGGCGTGCGAGAGCGATGGCGACGACGCGGCGGCTGAGGTGGTGGTTGCGTCGACAAGTGCGCCTGGAGCAGCGAGTGCTGGTGGCAATGCAGAGACCGACGCCGAGGTGGCGCTCACGGGACTGTGCGCGCTGCGCCGGAGCATGCTGCTGGACGTGCTGTCGAAGATCCGGTCGGTGGCGAAATCCAAGGGCGTGGTGAGTGTCGGTGGGCGGTGGGTGATGATGATGATGACGAGACTCTCACGCCTGCCGCGTCGCGACCTAGGACCCCGCGATGTTCGCGACGCGCAGGGCGAAGGACGGCGGGCGAGCCGACTTCCTGGACCTCGAGGCCATCGCGCGCGAGGTCGAGCGCGGCACGATCGTCGAGTGGGAGCTCTTCGCGCACCAAGTGTACCTCTTCTGCCAGCACGTGATCGCGGACTCGGAGAAGCACGAGCAGGCGGCGGCCAAGCAGAAGGGCGTCGAGCTGCTCCACTTCGCGCGCACGCTCACGGAGACGCTGCGCAAGGCGAGCGCGAAGAAGGAGGACGCACTGCTCCAGGAGATCGCGAGCGCGCAGGCGGCGCGAGCGAACGTGGGGGGTCCGGAGCCCTCGGAGCCAGCGAGCGCGCAGCACGAGCGCGTCGAGGAGCTAGTAGAGGAGCACGAGGGCGACGACGACCCCGAGACCGACACGAGCGGCAAGCCGACGAGCGCGAGTCCGTCGGGGAGGCGCCAGTCGGCGGATGCGCTGACGCCGAACCGCGTCTCGGCGCGCATCCGGCAGCGCGGCAGCAGCTTCAGCTCCGCCGACGCCGCCGCGGCGCTGAACGACGACGACGACGACGGCGACGACCCGGAGACGCGCGCGAAGAAGCGGCCACGCGCGGCGTCGAGCGCCACGGTCGTCACGACTGCGAGCGAGGACGAGAACGCGAGCGAGTCCGAGAGCCAGCTGTCGGCGGCGTCCGAGGCCGAGTCGCTCAAGCGCCGCAGCAGCAGCAGCAGGGCGAAGGAACCGAGCGCGAGCGCGCAGACGACGCCCGTGACGCGCACGCGCACGCGCACGCGGCAGCGACGCCCCGTGCTGCCGGCGACGCGCGCGAGCTCGCGGCAGCAGAAGCGCCGCGCCGCCTCAAGCGCGCGCGCCGCGGAGGACGACGAGGAGAAGGAGGCGTCGGACGCCACGGGCAACGGCGACGAGGACACCGCGCAGGACGAAGACGAGGAGGAGACGAACAGCGACGCCGCCGCCGCCGCCGCCGCCGCCGGTGCGACGCCCCCGCCACCGAGCGTGCCGCTCACCAAGTCGGGGCGGCCGCGCAAACGCCCCGGCCGCAAGCCTGCCGGCTGGAAGAAGAGCGACACCAAGTGAGCGAGGCAGGCGAGCGAGCGCACGAGAGCGGCTGCTGCTGCCGCCGAATGCTTTGCATGCGATCGAAGACGGTGCGACGCACCGCGCGGCGTGGGGCGAAGGAGCCTCGCGGCCGCCTACAGCTTACAGCTTGCTGGCGTCGTCGTCCTCGGCAGCCTGGAGGATCTTCTCGACGAGCTGGATGAAGTAGTTGGGGTCCACGATCGCCGCGAACGGCTCCACACGCTGCAGGTGCTTGCCGTTGCTCGCGGCGAACGGCACGGCCGCGCCAGAGCTCGCGTCGCGCACGTCGACGATGTGCGCGTGGTGTGCCTCGATGTGGTCGTCGAAGAACACGGCGATGCTGTCGTCCGCCGCGTCCACGAGCAGCAGCTTGCCGTACTCGCCGTCCTCGGCGTGCGCGCTCCACCACTCCCAGTAGTCGCGCAGCGCGAGCGTCGAGCTCTCGCGCAGCATCTCGGCGATCTTGCTGTGCACCGCGCGGAAGCCGCGCACGACCTGCACCGCGCCGCCGCCGCTCGCCTCGCCGTAGAACCTGTCGAGCGCGCCGGCGTCGCCCTGGTTCGCGCTCGAGAACGGCAGCTTCGCGAGCGAGCCGACCGCGAGCGCCGTGCCGTCGGCGCCGTAGCCGTCGCGGTAGAACGTGCCCACGCACGCGCTGCCCGCCGAGACGTCGAGCTGGAAGTTCTCCGGGAGCTTCTGGCCGGGACAGAACGGGTGCGTGCCCGCCACGAGCAGCTCGAGCTCCTTGGCGACCTCCGGGATGTCGTCGCCGAACGTGCGGAACACGAGCTTGAACTCGTACGCGGCGCTGCTGCTGCGTGCCGCGAGGAACGCCAGCAGCTGCATGAAGGACGGCAGCAGGTAGAACTTGCCCTCGCTCCACGCCTCCTGCAGGCGCGACGGCGGCAGCGCCAGCGCCGCTCGCTGAGAGCCACACACACGCACGTTGGCGGACGTTAGCTCGCCTTAGAGCTAGCTCCTGAAGCGTCCCGGCAGGCAGGGGGAGCTCTCTCTACCTTGGCGGCCTCGCGCTGCTCGCCCTCGGGGAAGTGCAGCTTCTCCATCACCTCGCTGAAGGACGCGCGCACGCGGCGGCCGGGGCCGTCGCCGCCCGTGAACGCCGACTGCAACGCTGTGCGCTGCTTCTTCGCCGCCCTGCACGCCCGCCACGCGTCAGCAAGCCACACGTTCGCCCCGCGGGTACCACCACGTACTTGTTGTAAGCCTTGATCTGCTCGATGCTGCCGCCGTCGGCGCTCTGCAGGCTCTTGTACGGGTGCGCGTCGTCCACGAACTGCTTGTACGTCACGAGCGGATGCTCCGCGGCGGGCGGCGGCTCGATGCTCGACGCCTCCGACACGCACACCCACTGCGCCACCCCGCCAGCCGCATACATAGAGAGAGAGAGAGAGAGAGAGAGAGAGAGACGCAGCGTCGCCAGTGAGTCCGCGAGTCCGTCGGCCCGGGACAAGGAAGAGTGCCGCACCTCGCTGGGCCGCTGCGGGTGCACGTAGCCCCACGTGCACTCGGAGAGCAGGTAGTCGACCGTGTTCTCCATGGAGCGGCCACCCGCCGCGTCCGACATGAGCACCGTGCGGTTCAGGTCGAAGTGCAGCACGACGCGCCGGGGCACGCGCGCAGTCGCCATCCTCGCGAAATCTGTTGGTGTCCGCTTAGTGTCGCGCTTGCTTTGGACACTCAAAACTAAATCTTAGGAATCGAGTCATTTTTCTTGAAATTGAGAAACTCTATCTTAATAGAGTTTACACATAAAGCGAGGAAAGCTGTGAGCACGATCATCAGCGTTTGTCGCCAAGAGTGTCGAGAGTGTCGACGCTGTCGTTGCTGAAGTGTGTAGCGACGCTGTTGACGCCGATGTGTCGGTCGCGGTGTTCACAGTCCCCGTTGACGTCGGTGCCGATCGAGAGTCCGCGAGCTGCGGTTCTGCTTCTGGTG
>JAASFS010000888.1:0-10935 GCA_023333865.1 Globisporangium perplexum | reverse complement strand
GTTGAACACCTCGCAGCCGTGGCCCCTGTCGAGGCTCAGCACCACGCCCTGCACGATGTCGTCGATGTACGTGTAGTCGCGCGAGGAGCTGCCGTCACCGTACTGGTCGATCGCGACGTCGTTGGCGATGCGATCCATGAACTTGAACGGCGCCATGTCGGGGCGACCGCGCGGGCCGTAGACCGTGAAGAAGCGCAGACCGATCGTGTCGATCTTGTACAAGTGGTGGTACGTGTGCGCGAGCAGCTCGCACGCCTTCTTCGTCGCCGCGTAAGGGCTCACAGGGAAGTCCACGACATCCTCCTCGCTGAACTCGGACTTGAGGCTGCCGCCGTACACGGAGCTGCTGGACGCGTACACGAACTTTTGGATCCCGTGCTCCCTGCACGCATCGAGCAGCACGGTCGTCGCCGTGACGTTCGAGTGGATGTAGAGCAGCGGGTCGTCGATGCTCGGACGCACGCCGGCGCGCGCCGCGAGGTGGATGATCGCGTCGGGCTTGGTCTCCTTGATCACGCGACGCACGAGCTGCGGGTCTGCGAGGTCGCCGATGTATATGGCCACGCGGTCGCTCGCGAACGCGGTCTGGAGGTAGTCGAGGTTCGACTGCTTGAGCTTCACGTCGTAGTAGTCGTTGAGCTCGTCGACGACCACGACATCGTCGCCGCGCTCGAGCAGCGTCTTGGCGGTGTGGAAGCCGATGAAGCCGGCGGCGCCAGTGACGAGCACGCGGCGGCCAGCGGCGGCGCTACGGCCGAGCGCGACAGGCTCGTCCTCGGGCTTGCTCGCGGCGGAGAAAGGTGCGGGCGACATGACGAGCACTGGTAGCGGCGGCGACGGCGGAGTCGTCGTCAGTGCGAATTGGGAAGTAGCGAACCGATCGATCAGCCGAGAGCGGGAGATTCGGATGTGAAACCGAAGCTGCTGACTGCAGGTGGCGAGGACGGTCGAGCAGCTCCAAGCTCCGACTGACTTGCGAGCGGCGGCGCGGAGAGTTCGGCTCGCTTCTCCTTCACGTGGCTTCTGCTCGCGCGGCTGGTGCTGCTGGCGGGCGAATGGCGATTGGCGCCGAGCGCGTCGTCACTCGCCTTTGACAAGCAAAGCCGGGCGGCGGTTGGCATCCACCAATCGGAGCGGAGATTCGAGGATGAGTCTTGTATTGAAGGTATAGTGTATCGCAGCAAAGAAAGCGGGACTAGACATTCCACATATTTGGATCGAGTATACAATGCTGCTGCGGCCGACCAAAGCACCGAGCCGACCTCGAACTCCGAACGCTTCACCGATCGATCTAGCGGTCTTGCAGCAAGAAGCCGTGCGTTGCCAGCAGCGCAACAACAGCAGCGCTGTGCCAACTAACTCCCCGGGCGCTGTGCTCGTCTCGACAGTTCTGCGAATAAGAGCGATCTCAATCAAGTGCGCCGACGATGTCCGTCCGCCGCCCCGGTGCGGTGGCCGTCATCACCGCTTCACTCGAAGAAGAATGACTGCGCAGTTTACGCGCACACGCATGGAAAGCATACACTTGTGTGGGTGGCAATGCCTGGACTCCCGTGCTTCATGCGCTTCATGCGCTTCACATGAGAGCTTCATGCGCTGCTTCTTGGTGCCACATCTCGATTCCTAGCGTACACGCTTGACTCTAATAAGTGCTATACAGTACCGTATACTCTTGAATAAATACGTTTGCAAAACAGCTTCGCAGCGGCTTGATTGGTCAGTCGAACGTTTCGTACTTACTCGAGCTCGCTCATAAACACGTGGTTCGCACTTATGCGCGCTAGTTTTGTACTGTTGGTAGAACCAGATCTGAAGAGCCAAGCGCGCTCCAAGCAGCACAACTTCTTCTTGCACCACGCCGCCAGTGCCGCGCCGCCGCGTCGTGAGCTCTCGATGGGCGGCAAGCGCAGCAAGCGCCCGGCGAGCGGCAGCGGATCGTCTGCCGCGTCCATGGCGCCGAGCAACTACGGCTCCTTCATCCACCTCGGCGCGCTCCCCCCAACCTCCGCCGGCGCGTCATCCTCCGCCGCAGGCGTTGCGGACCAGTCGACGGTGCCGTCGCAGGACCTGTCGCGCACCGCCGCCGCCGCCGCCGACAAGAACACGATCTGGGAGGAGTACTACCCGCTCATCCAACCAGCGCACCAGTACCACCACAACGGCCGCGGTGCCTCCAACTACTTCTTCCACGGTCTCTTCTCCGCCGACGTGCTCAGCGCCTACCGCGACGCCGCGCTCGCGTTCCTCGTCGCGCTCTTCTCTGGCGTCGTGCTCGCCATCACGGGGCTCGTCTTCTGCAAGCAGTGGGGGTTGCCGCCCGCGAGCCCCGCGGTCGCTGTCTTCCGCGTGCTATGGACCATTAGCCCTGCGATCGCTTCGCTCGCGCTGCGCCATGGTGTGTATGTGTGTGTGTGCGTGTGCTGTGAGGCCATGCGATCGCTTGGTGCTCACGCCGATCGTCTTGTGTGTGGTGCTCGCCAGTCGCGGACCAGCGCCTGCGCGCGTGCAACACGCCGCCGCAGTGGAACATCCCGCCGTTCCACCACCTCTTCAAGCTCTTCCCCACGCGCGCCATGCTGCGCCTCGCGCTGCTGAGTTACGCTATCCCCGTACTCTGCGAGCTCGCGGCGTTCTCGTTCACTGCGGCGACGCGGATGGTGAACCCGGTGCGTGCAGCTGCCGCTAGTTCATTGACTGACATCTCAGCCGAGCTGCTCACGTCGGGCGTGTGCCGCAGTTCAACCGCGTGTTCGTGCAGAAGCTCGAGATGGTGTTCAGCTTCAACGACGTCGAGGCGCTCGACTCGGGCCTCGTCTTCTACGTCTTCTACATCAGTATCCTCGGCATCTTCTGGGACCCGCTGCCGCCCAAGCGCTACGACCTCGGGCTGGCGATGAACCTGCGGCCCATCGGTGCGTGCTCCGAGCGCGGCGCGCGGTCTGGCGATCGCTGCGCTCGACGCTCACTTGCGATGATGAGGATACGGATGCAGGCTGCAGCTGGTTCCTCTACGCCATCGTACAGGAGATCGGCTGGAGTGGCACGTTGTTCCCAGGTGCGTCAGCTTGAGCGAGTGTCGATGCGCGCAGCGTCATACTGACGAGTCATCGCCAGCGCTCGAGATCGTGTTCAGCCACAGTCCGATCCTCGCGTCGGCGGTGACCGGGCTGATCTGGGCGATGTGGCACTGGCCGATGATCATCGTCGACGCGCTCGAGATGGTGCCGCCGGGCTCAGGCTATGCGGTCGTGGAAACGCGCGAGTTCCACCTCGCGTACGTGCTCGCGGCATTCACGCTGCTGCTCGTCGGTGCGCGCATCATCATGTGCTGGATCCAGGGCAACTCGAGCTACGTCATTTGGTCCAGCGTCGTGTACCACGCGACCCACAAACTGTACGCGCACGCTTGCGACTGTAGCGCGTTGCGTGCGGCATGGCCCGGCGTCTGACCGTGCGTGTGTTGCGCAGGTTCATCATCAGCGTCTTCGGGCAGCTCACGGCGCCGCTGTACGGCAAGAAGCAGCTCTTCGAGTACTTCAGCTCGGAGGCGTCCGTGTGCGTGCTCGTGACCGTGTGGTTCTCCACGTGCATCCTCTCGCAGATGTTTCGCTGGACGAGCATCCTGCCCGTGCTGCGCCGCCCGGCGTCGGTCTTCCGCTCGCGCGCACTCGCCGCGTGACGCAGGAGGTCGCCCGGCACCAAGTCTGTGTATTCTCTCGACTAGCCCAAATTCCATCCAAGTCCGCTCAATACATACAAATTCAAGTCAAGTCGCGCGAATCTGCTCCGGACCTGATTTCGCATTTTTGAGTGGTCTTCAGTTCGCCATCAAGACGATGACCTTGCCGAGCGTCCAGCGTCGCCGCGGTGGCGCGAGTGTGGCGCTCCTCGCGCTCACCGCCGCGCTTGCGCTCCACGGCGCCGACGCACTGCAGCTGCTCGTGCGTCCGCTAGCGTCGCGTCCGGGTTCTTTGCTCTCGTGAATCCCCCCCCTGACGCCCGCGTATGTGCAGACGCCGAGCGTCATCCTGCAGCAAGTGCCGTTCACAGCGACGATCGCGCTCCCAGAACTCAAGAACGGTATATGAACCTCGCTGGTACCTGTGGGTGTCTGAACCGCGGGGTGATGGTCTCACCGCTGTGCGCACGCGTATATAGGCTCTGTGTACCCGCGGTTCCTCGCGTACCGCGTGGAGGACGCGCGCGGCGCGCTGCTGCGCAACGGGACCTTCGAGACGACGGACGCGGCCGGTAACCTCAACGTGCGGTTCGCGGAGGCCGTGAAGAAGCTGCAGTTGGAGACCTACGGCGCGCACGAGCTCACGACGACGGTGAGCGAGGTTCCGGAGGCGACGCCCGGCGGGAACGCGACCAGCAGCGACTCGGTGGTGCTCTTCAGCCTCTCCGCGACCAGCAGCGTGTTCGTGACGCCCGCGTGGCTCTCGCTGCTGCCGCCGCTCGTGACGCTGCTCATGTCGGCGCTGCTGAGCCAGGTGCTCGTGGCGCTGCTCGCGGGCGTCTGGTGCGGCGCGACGATCGTGGCGCAGGGCGACCCGTTCACGGGCTTCCTGCGCACATTCGACCAGTACTGGGTGAACGCGTTCCTGGGCGACGGCCACGCCGGCGTGCTGCTCTTCACGATCCTGCTCGGCGGCACAATCGGTGTGGTGCAGAAGGGCGGCGGCGGCCACGGGCTCGCGCTGCTCGCGAAGGAGCACATGACCTCGGCGCTGCGCATGCAGCTCTCGACGTGGCTGCTCTGCCTGCTCATCTTCTTCGACGACTACTCGTGCATCCTCATCATCGGCAACTCGCTGCGCCAGGTGCTGAGCCAGACGGGCGTGAGCCGCGAGAAGTTCGCCGCGATCATCCATGTCATCGGCGTCTGCCTGCCGTCCATGGGTGCGTGTCTGCGCGCGGTGCTCTCACTGGGCGGAAGCGAGTGTGGGGACTCACTGTGTGTTGCGTGCAGCGCCTGTGAGCTCCTGGATCGGCGTGGAGATCGGCTACGTGTCGGCGCAGCTGCGCGACCTGAAGCTCGACTGGGACCCGTTCGTGACGTGCCTGTCGTGCCTGCACTACCGCTTCTTCCCGATCCTCTTCGTGGCGTTCATCTTCATCACGATCATCTGCGAGAAGGACTTCGGGCCGATGGTGCAGTACGAGAAGGACGCCGCGGCGTCGCCGATCCAGACAGGCTACATGACCCCGGTCGACCTCGGTCCGTGCGCGAGCCCGACGCCCGACCTCGGGCCCCTCGAGCCGGACACGCGCAAGCCGCTACGGTGGCAGAACGCGGTGTTCCCGTTCGCGACGATCATCGTGCTGACATTCGGAGGCATGATCTACGACGGCTACGTCCGGCTATACGAGGCGGACCCTGACGGCTCGTTCGGACTCTTCGACGCGCTGAGCCACTGCAACTCGGTGTCGGCGCTCATCCGCGCCTCGGCAGCGGGCTGGGTGCTGGCGGTCGTGATGCTGCTCCTGCAGCGCATAGTGACGCTTGACGAGGCGACGAAGGCGTGGATGGAGGGCGTGAAGGACGTGCTGGACCCGACGCTCGTGCTCATCCTGGCGTGGGCGCTCGGCACGGTGATCGCCGAGGTGAACGTCGCGCAGTTCATCGCGACTGCGGTCGGCGACTCGATCCCGAAAGCGTTCCTTCCGGCGATCACATCCGGGCTCTGCTTCGTGGTGTCGTTCGCGACCGGCAGCTCGTTTGGCACGATGGCGATCATGTTCCCGATCATCGCGCCGCTGTCGTTCTCGATCAGCGGCGGCGACGCGAACAACCTCCTGCAGTGCTTCGGCAGCATCCTCGGCTCGTCGGTGTTCGGCAACATCTGCTCACCGATCGCGGACACGTCGATCCTGGCGTCGCTCGCCGCGCACATCTCGCTGCAGAGCCACGTGCGCAGCATCCTGCCGTACGCGGTGCTCGTGGGCGTCGTGTCGGTCGTGGGAGGCGCGCTGCCGACGGGCATGAACCTCTTCAGCACGTTCACGGCGTTTGGCGTCTGCCTCGCGGTGCTGCTGCTCGTCGTGTTCTTCTGCGGCACGCGCGTGCACTCGCGCTACCGCTCGCTCTCGTCGTGCAGCTTCATGAGCGCGTCGCCGCCATCCAAGTACACGAGTGGCGAGTCGCGTCCGCTGCTATCGGCGTAGCGCGGCGGTCATGTGGAGTGCGAGGAGGCAGCAGCAGCCAGCAGCCAGCAGCCAGCACTCGAGCATCAGAAGTTTGTGTGTCAATCGAGATGGCTACATGTCCATTTGTGTGGTCCACCACTAGCACTTTCCGCCACTGGTTTTACGAGTCCAGTTCATGAACATGAGCAGCTCACTCGAAGGTGAAGGTGACGCTGCTGCTGCTGCCAGTGCCAGCAGCGAGCGAGTCGGGTCGGAGACGCACCCGGAGGTGCTGGCGCTCGCGGCGGATAGCAACCCGTACCTGGACTTCTACCGCGCGTTCTGCGCGACTCGCCGCCGGGAGCTCATCGATGTGTTCGACCCGTCTATCAAGATGAAGGCGCGCGCCAAGCTCTACGCGGCGTTGGACGTGGGCGTCGCGATGGTGAGGGCTGCGCAGACGTCAGCGCGCGTCGAGTGTCTGTGTGATCGCGCTCACACTCACGCACATACGGGTGAACGGATTCGCAGAAGTACTCGTGGGCGATCCCGGACGAACGCGCACTGCGTATCATCAAGCACTACGGACCGGTGCGTGTGGCTCAGGAAGCTCAGGTGGTGCTCTCTATGTGCGCACACTAACACGTGTACATGCTCCAGATTGTCGAGATGGGGGCTGGGAATGGCTACTGGGGGAAGCTGCTGCAGCTTCGCGGCGTGGACATCGTCTGCTACGATCTCCATGTTGCTGGTGACGATGACGAACAGCAGGAGAATGGCGACAGCGAAGAGGAAGAATGCTCGGACAACGAGCAGCAGCACGGATCAGGAGACAAAAGCGACGAGCAAGCGGAACGAGAGGGCAGATCCGATGGCGATAGAGGCGAGGAGTCTGCGGACGACCACGAAGACAGCGGCAGAGACGGAGATGACGCGGCAAATGAGGCACACAGCGACAGCGACGGTAACGAGGACGCCAATGTGGACGGCGAAGATGACGACGACTTTGTCGAGGAAGATGAGGACGAAGAAGTGGAGGTGGAGCAGATCTACTGGACGGACGTGCTCAAGGGGACGCCAAAGGTGCGCCGTCGAGCTTGGTGGGGAGTGGCATCGGCGCAAAGGGCTCACCGTGTCACGTGTACGCTCGAAGGATCTCCGCAAGCACTCGGACCGCGCGCTGTTCTTGTGCTATCCGGACGACTTCGAAGACAGCGAGGAATCCATGGCACTCCAGAGTCTCTGCAACTACTCGGGGGACACTGTGATCCACGTCGGCGAGTTCTTCGGTCAGACCGTCTGCCGTCCTGGCGCCTGGTACGTTCTTCGCTTTGACCATGCGAGCACAAGTGTGCGCTTTGTCTGATCGAGCGAGTGGTGCTGTGTACGGCCGGACAGGGGACGCACGTCGGCGAAGGAGTTCCAGGAGCACCTCGCCTCGGTGTACCACAAGGTGTTACAAGTGCCGCTGCCGTCTTGGCACTCGAGCATCGACACGCTGACGGTCTGGAAACGCACGAAGGTGTGCATGATGGGCAGCTCTGTGTACGCGTTCATCCCGGCGGAGGATCGCCTGGACCTCGTCGAAGCGAGTCCGAGCACGCGCCACCTGCTCGAGGAAGCCGATGTGTCGGCGGACACCGGGAGCACCAAGCGCCAGAAGCGTAAATAGTAGACGAAAGGATAAGATCGCTGGTGCTGCTGCTCCACTCCTTCGGTTGCATCCGTCTGCGTGTCCGGCGCGAGCGCCGACTGCGCGGCGGACGATGAAGAGTCCCAAGCGCTCGGGGCTCGCGTACCTCGCGGAGTACCAGTTCGGCGACGACAACCTGCTCACTGCCGCGTTCCAGGAACAGCAGCGGTTGCGCGACGAGGAGCGCGTGCGCAACGCACAGCCAGCGCTCCGGCAGCGAGACATCTCGGCCAGCGACGACGATCCCGCGATCAACAACGCCAAGCGGCAGCAGCAGGACCGAGGTGCGGCGCAGGCAACGCGAGCGGAACACCGGCAAGACCCGCGTAACACTGTTGCGTGGCTGCTCCTGCGCTCCTGTCAGATCGTCGCAATGTGATCGAGCAGCACAACATGCTCCTGCTCTCGCGGCTCGAGAAGATCCACCAGCGCCACGTGCCTAAGCAGTTCGATATCTCGCACCTGTCCGAGGAGATCCTGAACGCTCCTCGCCACTCGAACGCCCCCCTGCGGCGACGCGAGCAGCTCCGGATCGAGGAAGAGAATGCGAAGATGCATCAGCGACTGCACCTCGCGAAGGGCGGCACGTGCACCAACAAGCAGCTCGCGCGAGACGCGGACAAGAACCGGTACTTGACCGAGCAGATCTCCAAGGTCGCTCGCCGCCGCCGCAAGGTTCGCGAGATCAGTCAGTCGTCGCCGAGCGACCAGCACCAGGCTGCTGCGTCCAAGCTCGAGTTCGTGCACCAGCGTCGCGGCAGCTTCGCCTTGGACTTTGACGACTGTCGCAACGAGCTCCGAGGGGGGCGAACGGAGTCGACAGCGGAGGCGGACTCGCGCGATCGTCGCTGCGATCCACGTCTCCGCGGCTGCCAGAGTCTCGGGCACCTCGATCGCCACAACGCGACGAACGTCGTGCGCGCTGGCAGCACTTGCGGCCCCGAGAAGCTCCCGCTGCTGCACTCGCCCAAGCAGCAGCCGCACGCGACGCTCGCGCACACCACGAAGCTCATCAGCGCGCTGAGTCTGCCTCGATAGTGAAGAAAATCAATCCCCATGCTCCACCATCGGCGCCACACGGCGACACCGCCGCCGCTTGTGCGCCGCTTCCGCGCGTCGCAGCCGCAGCCTGTCTGGTGCGCTGCATGCGACGAGACGCCGTGTTGACTCTCGCTAACGAGCTGCTCTCTGGGCGTCTGCAGGTTGCTGGCGGCCGGCGCCACGTGCGCCGCGCTCTTCCTAGGCTCGCGCTACGTCGTGCGCGCGCAGGAGCGCGTGCGGCGCCGACGCGAGGGGCTCCCGCTCGACGACGGAGACGACGACGGCGACGATGCGGGGAGCCAGCGGCGCTCGCCGGCGATGCGCGCGACGCAGATCCTCGGCGTGGACTTCGGCTCGGCGAACCTGCGGCTGGCGGTGGCGCCGCTGGCTGCGACCGGAGCGGCGTCCGTGCGCGTGATCGAGAGCGCAGACGGCCTGCGCGCGATCCCCGCGGCGGTGGCGATGGACAACGGCACCGTCTCTGTCGGTGTGCTCGCGCGGTCGCTACTGGGCCGCAAGCCTGGGTACACGGGGCTGGCGACGCGGCTGCTGCTGGCGCGCGAGACGACGGCGGAGGCTGCGAGCGCGGTAGGAAGCGTGGTGCTCTGTGTGCAGCTGCGTGGCGCTGTCCAACGCTCGAACGATGTGCTCTTTGGTAGGCGGAGTGGGAGCGCTTCTTGGCGGCGCTGCCGTACAAGACGAGCACGCCGGAGGGCGGCGCGGACGTGCTGCTGGAGCTCGACGGCAAGGCGTACAGCGCGGAGGTGAGCTGCGCCGGAGGCCGATGCACCGGCTGATGCGTCACTTCTTCTCACGACGTCTCGTGCTGGTGGACTCTGGACCAGTGGGCGGGCGAGGTCATGCTGGACCACATGCACGCGATGGCTGCGCGGTCGCTTGGAGACTCCCGCGACGGCTTCCCGGCTGTCATCTCCGTCCCCGCGGGGCTGAGCGCCGCGAAGCGCGGCGTGTTCGAGCGCGTGGCGGAGCGCGCCGGCTTCCAGGTGGTCGCGGCGGTGGACGAGCCCGTCGCCGTGCTTCACGCCGCCGAGCTCTCGGCGCTGGAGGACGAGAACGACGCATCGCTTCGAGCGCTGTCGTCCGCCGGCGGCTCGGTGGTCGCGGTGTTCGACATGGGCGGGTACCAGTCGTCCGCGACGCTGCTGCGGCGACGCCGCGGAGACTTCGAAGTCGTAGCGTCCGTCGCGACATCGACAGTCTCCGGCAAGGCGGTCGACGAGCTGCTCTTCCGCCAAGTCGTGGGCAAGTTCCAGCAGGAGACGGGCATCGACCTCTCGATCGACCACCTGGCGAGCTTCCGCGTGCTCGAGGCGGTCGAGACGGCGAAGATCGAGCTCTCGTCGCGGCGCAGCACGGACCTGAACCTGCCGTTCATCACCGCGGACCGCACCGGCGCGAAGCACCTGGTGCAGGCGCTCTCGGCGTTCGACCTGAGTCGCGCGTGCGAGAGCCAAGTGGCGCAGGCGCGCGCGCTGTGCGACAAGGCGCTCGCGGCCGCGGGACTCCAGAGAGCCGACGTCGCGCTGCTCGTGCTCGTCGGCGGCGGTGTGCGCTCCAAGCCCGTGCAGGAGGCGCTCGAGCGGCACTTTGGGGTCGCGGCGTTCAGCGGGCGGAACTTCCGCCCGGAGGAAGCGGTCGTCGTCGGCGCGGCGGAGTTCGGGCGCCGCCTGGTGACCGCATGAGCGCAGTGCTACGCGATAGAGAGCAACATGGCAGCAGACAAGCATCCGATCATTCTATTGAGACCTCGCTGCTCGCAGGCAGCGCGCGCTCATTCGGTCGGCGGACCCGACTGGTCAGTTCGCCTTCACTGCCTTCTTGGACATCATGCAGTGCTCGACGCCCTCGTCCAGGTAGATCTCGTCGTTGATGCACGCGTAGCCGCAGCGCTCATAGAACCCCTTCTTGTCGTACTGCGCCGAGAGCGCGAAGAGCTCCGCTTCGTCTGCGACCGCCTGCTCGACTCCAGCCATGAGCGCCGCGCCATAGCTCTTGCCGCGGCACTCGGAGAGCACAGCGACGCGGCCGATCTTGGCCTTGCGCTCCGCCGG
>JAASFS010000887.1:0-10944 GCA_023333865.1 Globisporangium perplexum | reverse complement strand
TCTCCCTGCTCTTGAATGGCGTAGCGCAGAACTGACGAGGTGTGCGCTTGTTGCAGGCATCTACGTCGCGACGGTCTCGAACCTGCCCAACCGCGCCTACTACCCGCAGCTGCAGAACGTGGACACCAGCACACTGGGACGGGCGGTGCTGTTGCGAATGATGAATGAATACAGTGGAAGGCTCCTCATAGTGACAAGTCACTATTAGTTTTGCTGCGAGCTTGACAAGAATTCCTGCACCATGGCCGCCAAGCAGATCGCCGCGTACGACCCGGAGAGCGTCTTCCAGAAGATCCTGGACGGCGCGATCCCGAGCTTCAAGATCTTCGAGACGGAGCACGTGCTCGCGATCCTTGACGCGTTCCCGCTCGTCCCGGGCCACTCGCTGCTGATCCCCAAGGCGCCGTACGCCACTGTGCTTGGTGGGTCCTCGTTCTGTGTGAAGAGACCTCTGATGCCCCAAGTCTGGTTGGAGGAGGAGGGGAGTCCTCTGGTTGCTACTCTGGACGCGTCGCTCAGCCCCTTCGCCCTCTTTGTGTCGTCAGATATGCCCGCGGAGGTCGCCGCGAGCCTCTTCCGCGAGCTGCCGCGGCTCGCCAAGGCGGTGCAGCAGGTGCGTGCGGTGGCAGCGCAAGCGTGCATGGCTGCGTCGGTTCAGTACCGCTGAGCTCGTGCACTGGCGTGACCCAGGCAACGGGCTGCGACGGCATCAACATCGTCCAGAACAACGGCGCGGCGTCCGGCCAAGCCGTGTTCCACGCGCACGTGCACGTGATCCCGCGCTTCAGCGGCGACGAGCTGATCAAGCTCCCCGCTGGCCAGCAGATGGTGCAGAAGGACGACGCGCTCGCGGTGCTCGCGAAGATCCAGACGCACCTCGCGTAAGTAAGCGCGCACGCTGAGTGTCCAGCGGAGTGGGGATCACTTCCCTTCCATCGTTCTGGTACCGAGTGCTCGGTGCGTAGTGCAGCCGCATCCACCGCATACACACAGCACCCTTCAAGTAGCACGCGTCGCCTCCTCCGATGCATCCGACGAACAACGTGACGAGGAGTTGCGAACGCTTCCTCGATGCATCTCCATCCGTTGCTCGGGTTCGTCGGTCGCGCTGCGTTGCTTCAGTGTCGGTGGCTGCGAGGACTCAGACAGCAGGTTCTGGTCGCGAGAGCCTGGGCGACACCCGCGTCGTCACCTGCCGGAAGTATCTCCTTCGGAGTATCGAGATTGCGATCCGAGCCGGTATCCGGATACGCGCTGCGAATAGCTACACACGAAGCTATTCGGAGCTGCATGACACGCATCGTCGCAGTTGAGGTGGATGGAGATGGAGGATATCACGCTGGCAGCGCTCGCTGGCAGCGCTCGCTCGCAGAGCGCTACTTCCCCAAACGCACCGAGCGCGACGCGAGAGAGCAGCCAGAGTTGATCTCTACTCCTCCCGCCCCAAGCTGCGCCGCTCTGCATGGACGGCGTCCTCCCTGACCCCAGCAGCGCGCCGTTCGCGCGGCGCGACTCGATCCAGAGTGAGATCTCGGTCGAGTCGGACGTCGCGTACCGCTCGCTCGAGAACGGCGACGTCTCGGCGGTTGTAGGCGGCCCGCTGTTCGACCTGCCCAAGACCACAGCCGAGATGCTCGGGAGCCTCGGTGGGTCCACGCGCTCGCTCGTGTCCGTGGCCGACACGATCGGCTCCGGCTTCGGCTCCGGCTTCGGCTCCGGGTCGGGCTCCGGCGCGGCGACGCTCGCCGACGCGAACGCGCGCGTGGTGTACGTGAACGACCCGAACAAGAACCTGGCGTCCGGCTTCTGCGGGAACAAGGTCGTGACGGCCAAGTACACCAAGCTCAACTTCCTCCCGCGCTTCTTCTACGGCCGCCTCTCACAGGTCGCCAACTTCTACTTCCTGCTCGTCGGCGCGGGGCAGATCGTGCCGGCGATCTCGTCCACCGCCGGGATCCCATATCAGTGGATCGTGCTGCTCATCGTGCTGTCGATCGACGCGGTCTTCGCCGCGATCGAAGACAGCGCGCGGCACCGCGCGGACGACAAGATGAACGCACGCACGACGCAGGTGTTCGACGCGAGCGACCCGACGTGCTTTCGCGAGATCATTTGGAGCGACGTCAAGGTCGGGGACTTCCTCAAGGTCTGCAATTACGACGCACTGCCGGCGGATATCTTGCTGCTCGCGGTCTCGGAGCCCGACCCAGCGGCGCCGGCGGGGATTTGCTTCATCGAGACCAAGTCGCTCGACGGCGAGACGAACCTCAAGATCCGCCAAGCGCTCACGTGCACCTTCTCGCAGCTCGACGACCCACGGAACCTCGGAAAGCTGCCCGGCCGCGTGATCTGCGAGCGTCCGAACCACGACGTGAACAACTTCTCCGGCAGATTCGAACCGCAGCAGGGCCACACGATCCCGCTCGACCTCAAGAACATTGCGCTGCGCGGCTCCGTGATCCGGAACACGCCGTTCGTCTATGGCCTCGTGCTGAACACCGGCGGCGACACGAAGATCATGCAGTCGAGCTCCGAGACACCCATGAAGGTAAGCAAGATCCTGACGATCGTGAACCGCGGCATCGGGATCCTCATGGCGATCCTGATCGCGCTCTGCGTGCTCGGCGCCATCCTCTGCTCCGTCTGGGTCGGCGCGAACTACGACCGCGCGTCGTACCTGATGCTGCGCGACCTCAGCGGCAGCACGCCGTTCCGCAATGACATCGTCGGCTGGCTTATCTACGTCGGGTACTACTGGATCCTCATCGCGTCCTTCGTGCCGATCACGCTGTACGTGACGATCGCGATCGTCAAGAGCTACCAGACGTTCTTCCTCAACCGCGACCTGCACATGTACGACGAGGTGACGGACACGCCGGCGCTTGTGCGCAACGCGGACCTGAACGACGATCTCGGGCAGGTCACGCACATCTTCAGCGACAAGACGGGCACGCTGACCGCGAACGAGATGGACTTCCGCAAGATGTCGATCAACGGCGTCTCGTACGGCCGCGGGACGACCGAGATCGGCCGCGAAGCCGTCCGTCGACTCGGGAAGGACCTCTCCGCGAGCGACATCCTCGCAGACAACACGCCGATGGAGGTGAAGGAGGAGAACGTGCGCTTCATCGACCCGGCGAACGAGTACCTGCGTGACAGTGACCCGCGCGCGAACCCGGTGCAAGCCGCTTGGATCGAGGCGTTCCTGACGCACCTCGCAGTGTGCCACTCGGTGGTGCTCGAGCAGGGCGAGGACGGGTTCGGCACCAAGTTCTCGGCGTCGTCGCCGGACGAGCTCGCGCTCGTGTCCGGCGCCAACTTCTTCGGGTATGCGTTCAAGGCGCGCAAGAACGGCTCGGTGACGATCCGGGTCCCGGGGCTCGGCAAGGACGTCGAGTTCGAGCTGCTCGAGATGATCGACTTCACGAGCACGCGCAAGCGCATGTCGGTGGTCGTGCGCAACCCGGAGAAGAAGGTGCTGCTGCTCACGAAGGGAGCCGACGCGGTCATCTTCCCGCGGCTCGACCAGGAGCGGTGCAACCCGCAGGTCGTCGAGGTCACGAACCAGCACCTGGAGCGGTACGCGACCGAGGGACTGCGCACGCTCGTGATCGCGCAGAAGGAGATCCCACCGGAGGCATTCGCGGCGTGGTCGAAGGAGTACAAGAACGCACTGTCGGACCTCGACCAGGTGAAGCTGCAGAAGGCAGGTGAGCCGAACCGGATCGAAGAGCTCGAGGAAGCGCTCGAGACGGGGCTGGAGCTGCTCGGCGCCACGGCGATCGAAGACCGGCTGCAGGACAACGTGACGTCGACGATCGCGGACCTCTCGCGCGCGGGCATCAAGATCTGGATCCTCACGGGCGACAAGGAGGAGACAGCGATCAACATCGGCTTCGCGTGCCAGCTGCTCAACAACGACATGGACCGCCTCGTGATCAACACGGACACGTTCCCGACGGCATCCAAGCTGTACGACCTGCTACACTTCCGGTGTGCGGAGTTCCGGCGGCTCCAGAAGGAGGGCTTCGCGGCCGCGGCGAAGAACCAGGCGATCGTGATCGACGGCAAGAGCCTCACGATGGTCTTCAGCCATCACGTGCTCTGCGACCTCTTCCTCGAGGTCTCACAGAACTGCGCCGCGGTCATCTGCTGCCGCGTCTCCCCCAAGCAGAAGGCACAGGTCGTGCGGCTCTACAAGACTAACATCCAGGGCTGCCGCTCGCTCTCGATCGGCGACGGCGCGAACGACGTCGGGATGATCCAGGAGGCGCACATCGGCATCGGCATCTCGGGCCACGAGGGCATGCAAGCGGTGAACGCGAGCGACTTCGCGATCGCGCAGTTCCGCTTCCTCAAGCGCCTGCTGCTCGTGCACGGCCACTGGAACTACCGGCGCATGGCCAAGCTCGCGGTCTACGTCGTGTACAAGAACATCATCCTGTACTGCGCCGAGTTCGTGCTCGCGACGATCAGCGGCGGCTCCGGCACGCTCTACTTCAACAACATGTGGGTGAACGGCTACAACGTCTTCTGGACGTCACTGCCGATCGCGATCGTCGGCATCCTCGAGCAGGAGTGTCCGAGCCACGTCGCGGAGAAGTTCCCGGGCCTCTACTACGCCGGCGCGCAGGGCGAGTACTTCAGCCTCCGGATTTTCGCGCAGTGGATCCTCGAGGGCCTGTACGAAGGCGCCGTGTGCGCGCTCGTACCGGCGTTCCTCGCCGGCCGCGTCGACTCGCGCGGCAACGGCTTCTCGCGGGACCTCTGCGGCGGGCTCGCGTACTGCTGCCTCATCACTGTCGGCTGGGCCAAGCTCGCGCTCAACATCGTGACGTGGAACTCGGTCACGGCCGCGGGCTTCGGCTTCTCGTTCGCCTTCTGGTACTTCGCAGCGTACGTCATGTCGGTCTACTTCCCGGTCTTTGCCTCCGACATCGCCTTCCCGTACGCCTACACGCTCGTCGAGTTCTACCTCATCATCTACCTCTCGCTCCTGCTCTGCCTCGGCCGGGACTTCCTCTACAAGGCCTACAAGCGCGAGGTGCGGCCGGAGTACTACCACATCCTGCAGGAGGTGACCCGGCGCAAACTCAGCCCCGAGATGGCGCAGTGGGAGCCGCCGGAGCTGCGCTACACGCAGTTCCACGCCGACCTGAGCGAAGATAAGCCCGAGTTCGAGCCGAAGGAAAGCCCGACGACCGGAACCGCGACCGGATCCGCCGCCTTCGACCGCCAGCGAGCGTACACGGGCTTCGCGTTCTCGACGCATGTGCTAGAGGACCGGTTCGTGAACCCACTGCGCGAGCTGGTCATGCCCGTGAGCAAGATGGCGACTGCGATCGGCAACCGCCTCGGCGGAATCATCCACAAGGACGGCGACGACAGCGAGCCGACCAAGTGCTTCGAGGAGCGCACGAAGGAGCTGCCGATGGAGGACCAGGCGGTGTACGAGATCCAGCGCTACCAGGTGTTCACCGGCTGGGGCTCGTCGCTGCCGGGCCACCTCTTCATCACGGACCCGCCGCGGTACACGAACGCCGCGATGACTGACGGCTGCTGGTCCTTCGACCTCTCCGACTGGATCGTCGACAACACGTACGGCGGCGCGGACCAATGGGAGTACGGCACCAAGTTCAAGGACTTCCTGCGCTCGCACGAGGCGCGCAGCCTCCCCGTGAAGGAGCGCCGTCGGCTCAAGAAGAAGTTCAACAAGCTCGTCGGCCGGTGCGTGCGGCGCCGCCGCTGGGTGCGCAAGGACAAGGTCCTCGACGAGATCGTGCAGCACTCGTCCGAGCTGCAAGACGCACCGCAGTAGTGAGAGCCAGGCACGCGCATAGACCGCTCTGCATACACCACCACACCTATCTAACCAACCATCCAACCAACGAACCAACCATCCAACGCGCACACAGTACCTCCTTGGTCTCCTCGCCTCGTTACGTGAGCAGAGCAAAGCGCAGCGGCAGATCCACGCGGTCGAAGCACGCGAACGTGACGACGATTGTCACGACGGTCAGGTACCAGAACTGCCGGTGGAAGTCTTGGAGCATGAGCCGCTGGATCCACAGCCGCGTCGACATGCCCTCGATCGTCCCGATGGAGCTCACGCCCGCCGCGCGGAGCCGGTTCTTGAGCTTGTACGCGAAGATCTCGCGCGCGAGGTACGAGCCCCCAAGGCGACCGACGAACATGCAGATGCACCGGACCCAGAGGTTCTTCTGGTCGTACAGGATCGCGAGTCCCTCTGATGGCTTTTCGAACACCGCCATGAGCGTCAACAGCGACGGCACCAGGATCAGCGCTGTCGTGTCCGCCATGTTGTCCTGCTCGGCGAGCTTCATGAGGAAGTAGAGCGGCTTGAGGTAGTCTGCCGACGCCCGCTGCGCTGCCAGCGCTGCGTTCGCCGCGCGTTTTTTGCGGCCGCTGTTCGTTCGCTTCACCTCTCCGTCGTCGTGGGAGCAGCTGTCTCGAAGCGATGCGATCGCTGTCGGGCAGCTGATAAGCGCCGATGTCGCTCGCGTCCCGGAGCCACCAGCCTTCCCTCGCTTCGAAGACGGCGCTGCTGACGACGGCTTCGAGCGCCGGGACTTGACGGTGGCTCCGCTCTCATGGTCCGAGAGGAACCCGTCGCTCTCGCTCGCGTACATCTGCTCGTCGTCGTCGTCATCCGTCTGCGCGAACTCGAGAGACGTCACGCTGTTGATGTTGCTACTGCTGCTGGAGGACAGCGCTGCCGCGACGCCTCCGTCTTCGCCGCCGGTGTCGGAGCGCGAGCGTCCGGCACTTGCGCTCGCGCGGAAGCACACGGCGACCGACGAGCTAAGGGTCACGTGCAGCGACAGCGGCGCGCAGCCGGACGACGAGCGCTTGAAGTCCGTGTAGATGCCCGTGTTGAGCAGCGCGATGTGGACGTTGTTGAGCAGCAACATCCCCCAGTACAGCGCGTCGATTGGCGTGTCGGAGCCCACGAGGATGTACCAGAACATGTAGTAGTAGAGCTGCCCGATGTAGAGCAGCGACGGGTGCGCGAACGGCTCCGCCATGGCGTTCACGACGTGCGTGATCACGAAGAAGTAGCCCTGCATGACGAGCAGGTAGAGCACCGAGACGGCGAGCTTGATCCAGGAGCTGCCGCTGCTGTTGCGCGCGCTGTCGCCGTCGCCGTCGCCGTCGCCACCCGAGTCCTCCGCCATCGCGAACAGCCGGAGGCACAAGTGGCCGAGGAAGATCGGGATATGCACGACCAGCACGCTGTACGCCACGACGTGGTCAATGCTGAAGTTGGTGTTCTGCTGCCGCGTGCAGAAGAGCACGACGCAGAGCACAGGCGAGGCGACATACAGCAGGAACCAGTAGCGGCCGGTGGCACCGGCGTGCTCCGCGCTCCGGCCCGCACTGTAGGACGCGAACATCGCGAGCCACACCGCGAAGACGCACGCCGCGCTGAGCGTGACGAGCTGCGACTTGCCGTTCGCCGGCGGCGGCCGGTTCAGCGTCGCGAAGTGCCGGCTGTGCGGACTGCTGCCCGCGCTCTGCGGCTTCGGGGCGTCGGGACTCGCGCTCTCAGCGTCCGCGAAGTCCGTCGCGCGCTGCCGCATGCCGGAGACTGCAGCCACGGGTGACAGGAGCACCGGCGTCGGCGTCGGCGCGGTCGCCAGCGTCGGAGCGGCCGCCAGCGTCGACGGGTGGCTGCGCGTGGCGCTCAGCGCGCTGCTCTGCTCGCGCGGCACGCGGCTCTGCGCCGTGAAGAAGAGCGGGATGGCGGCGAGCGCCACACAGCCGAAGAGCGTGTTGCCGATGACCCACGACACGCGCGAGCGCGGGGCCGACGCATAGAGCTCGAGCGCGGCGATCACGACGCTGGCGACTGCGAGCCCGCGCCAGAGAGCGCGCTGACGCGCCGCGCGGAGGTCCGGGAAGCGGAAGACGACGTCGAACGGGTAGACGACGAGCGCGAAGTTGCTGAGGAACCATAGCGGACACACGAGCAGCGAGTAGGCGACGAGTCCGAACTTGCCCGCGACCGCGCCGAGCGTGAGCAGCACGAGCGTGAGCAGCGGGAACGTCACGCGCCAGAGCACGAGCGTCCACTCGCTCTGGTCCTCTGGCCCGCGCCGGAACTGCTCGAGCAGCGCGAGCACCGAGAAGCCGCCGCTGCTGCTACGCGAGCCACCGCCGTTCGCGCCGAGCGGCAGTGCTAGCCGCGCATCGCGCAGCCGCAACGCCCAGAGCGCCAGCAGCGCGTCCTGCCCGGCGTCCTGCAGCGCCAGCGCGCGCGCTGTCGCGCTCTCCAGCGCGCGGCGCCACATTATTGCTTAGATGCTTGCTATCGGTGTCACAGGGAAAATGAACTCGACTCGGTCATACAAAAACAAAGAGAGAAGTCGAACTGTCGACTTGCGCATACAAAATGCGAGTACATACTGCACAATATGGAATCCGTTCTTGAGATTTTTGTGCACCCATTTCGCTAATCCACCCACATGCTGGTATTCTCTATCCTTCCTGAGATGACAACGATGGCGACGACGACGACGACGACGATGCCGCTCGCCAGCGTGCAGGCGGTCGCGCGCGCGGCCCCGGCGGCAGTCGGCGCGCTGCCGCACGTCGCCGCGCTGCTCACCGACTTGCTCGACTTCGCAGCTGCGTGGTCGCTCGAGGCGGCGACGCGAGCGCGAGACATGCGGCTGCTCCGCCGCGTGGTCGCCGCCGTGGGCCGCGGTGCGTACACGCAGGCGAGTGTGGCGCATGAGCAGCTGGCACACTGCCGTCTGGCACTGCGGGCGGCTGCGGAGACCGGAGACCTCGACGCCATGCAGCTGCTGCTGCCGCTGCACCCGACGGCGCTGGACGAGCAGATGCTCGCGAACGCGGCGGCGGGCGGCCACCTGCGCGTGCTGCTCTGGATCTACGAGCGGCTCCCTCCGCGCGCGCGCGCGTGGATCGACGAGGACGACATCGTGAGTTCCGCGGCGGGCAACGGCCACCTGGAGGTGGTCCAGTGGCTCTTCTCCGTGCGCTCACACGACTGCGATATGCCGGCGCTGTACCGCGCGGCGGTGAATGGCCACCTGCACGTCGTGCAGTGGCTGCGTGCGCACTCGAACGCCGACTACAACGAGGAGACGATGGATCACGCGGCAATGGCGAACCAGGCGGACGTTGTGCGCTGGCTGCACGAGAACGGCGTCGGTGGGTGCACGACGGCCGCGATCAACGGCGCCGCTGGCTTCGGCCACCTCGAGATGATCAAGTGGCTGTACGCGAACCGGAGCGAGGGCATGACGGCCGACGCGGTCACGAACGCCGCGAGCAACGGCCACCTGCACGTACTGCAGTGGCTCAGCGAGTGCAAGACGCTTCCGCTGCGCACGACGCAGGCAATGGACGCTGCTGCGACGAACGGCAACCTCGAGGTCGTCCGGTACCTGCATGAACGCACACACTGTGGGTGCACCGTGCAAGCGATGAACGGCGCTGCAGCTGGCGGCCACCTTGCGGTCGTGCAGTACTTGCACGAGAACCGACCCGAAGGCTGCACGACGCTCGCGATGAACTCAGCCGCGAGCGCGGGCCTCCTCGACATGGTTCAGTGGCTGCACGAGCACCGCTCGGAAGGCTGCACGGCTGCTGCGATGAACAACGCGGCGGCGAACGGACACTTGGACGTGGTCAGGTTCCTGCACGAGCGCTGCCAAGCAGTGTGCACTCTGAGAGCCATGGACGGAGCGGCAGGCGCGGGATACCTCGACGTCGTGCAGTGGCTCCACTCGAACCGAACCGAGGGCTGCTCGACCGACGCGATGAATGCTGCCGCCGAGCGCGGGTTCCTCGACGTCGTGCGGTTCTTGCACGAGCGCCGCACGGAAGGCTGCACGCAGAACGCGATGAACCTGGCGGCGGCGAAGGGCCACCTCGCGGTTGTCCAGTTCCTCCACGAGAACAGGAGCGAGGGCTGCTCCAGCCAAGCGATGAACGGCGCTGCTGCGGGGAACCACCTCACGGTCGTCCAGTGGCTGAGCGAGAATCGGCGTGAAGGCTGCACGCACGTAGCGATGGACCACGCTGCGACGAACAACCACTTGGCCATGCTGCAGTGGTTGCACGCGAATCGGTCCGAGGGGTGCTCGCGGGCCGCCATGACGATCTCTGCTGCCAAGGGACACTATGACGTGCTCGAGTTCCTCCGCACGCATCGCAGCGAAGGATGCAACTTGGTCGCGGGCATGATGTGCGCAGCTTCCGGCAGGCTCGAGGTGCTCATGTGGCTCCACGAGCACTACCCGGACGCCGTAGACTTCCGCGCTGCGCGGCAGGAGGCACAGTACGGCGGTCACCTCCACATCGTTCAGTGGATCGATGGGATCGCGGCGTGACTCAGAACAGTGCGTGGCGACCACAACTTTTGCTGGCCGTCGAGGAAGCAGAGAGCACTGCGAATGTGTGTGCACACGTGTATGAGAGAGAAAGAGAGTATCAAGGCGATCGCTGCGATCCCGTGTTTCACTGCAGCAAGGCTCTAGGGGAAGTTCCTGAGGTTCTGCTTGCGAAGTTGTTATCGTGCGTCCTCACTTTAGCACTGGTGATCGCCCAAGTCAGTGGATCGAGAACCTGGCTCGGATCTCTCGTCCCACGAACCGGTTGTCGTTGTGCTTTGACGTCATCGTGCATCCAGATGCCGAGCACTACTCGGAGCCTCGTACTCGTTTGTACTGACCTCACATCATAAACACCTCTTCCAGCAACACGACACCCGCATTCGTTACATCACCGCGCACGAAGCAACCCGACAGCTCGACGCTGCAGGAGGTTCGCCATGATCGACGGGATGTGCGCCACTCCCTCGCAGCACTTGCTGTAGTCGTCAAGGCACTCGGACGGAACCGCTCGCGCGCTCCGGAGATACTCGTTGATGCACCTCTCGTACTGCGGCAGCTC
>JAASFS010000886.1:0-10977 GCA_023333865.1 Globisporangium perplexum | reverse complement strand
TCCGCACACTGTCTCCGCCGCCTTGAGCGCCAGCACCGCGTCGGCTGTGCCGATCTGGAACACCACCTTGCGCTTCTCCTCCTCGCACGTGCGGAACACGACGGAGCTGCCGTTTTTGCTCACAAAGTCGACGGTGTCCAGTAGCGCTGCGCACGAACAAAGACTCGATGTAGTAAGTGTGCGTGCAGGTGCCCGATTTTGAATCGGCGCGAGCAAGCTACGAACCGTTCGGCACGCGACTTGTGGCGATGATGCGCTTGTCGACGATCTCCTCGCCGTACACGAGGTCGGCGCCATAGCGCAGCGCCAGCAGCCGCAGCGGCAGCGTTCCCTGTGCACGCGAGCGGCAGTCAGTTGGTCGGCAGCAGCGGCAGAGCGGCGTGGTAGAGTGCCGGAGGCTGCTGGGATTCACGTACCGAGCGCACCATCGGCGCGAGGCACACGGCGTCCGCGAAGAGCTCCGACATGTTGGTGGCGGTGGTGCTTCTTGCTTTTCTTGACAAGTGTCCAAAACACCTGGATTTGTCACTATTGGTACCATTCACAACATTGCTGTACCGATTACCATCCTCCGCCACACTCGGACACACCGCGCTTCATCTTTGCAGGAAGGATGTTCGTGGTCGACATCTCGTTTCTTAGACCACGAACTCCCCACACGTTGTACAACCGAACGAAACATGTCCGTGGTCGAGCTCACATGGTCCGCGATAGCTTCGATCCGGACACCACACATACGTTCGTTTTCCTTGCTTGTAGATGCTCTATTCCACGATGCTGAGTCTAAAGAGCTCCTGCTGTCTCCCTTCGTTGTGCTCTGAAAGGAAGTGGGGAGCTCTCGATCCGATCCGACATCAGCATTATCCCGGCAACTGCAACAGCTTGAGATCTGCAAGCAGGCCACGACAGTCTCTGCTGCCTATGAGCCTTGCTAACCGCATCGTGAAGCTGTCATCGCACGCACGCTAATGAGACCTGCTCTTCAATCACTCCCGATGTTGTACGGTGATTCGCTTCCAATTCATCTCACTGGTTCGCGCTCTCTTGTACCAACGCTGTCCTCAGAGCGTGACAGTGACTTTGCGGACGACGCGCGCAGGTGCTCGAAGGAAATCCGTCGCTGGCGTTGACGTTGTCGGTGAGCACTGAGCGGTCGATGTCTCGCCTTGCTCCTTTGTTGGTACTATTGCTTGCAATGACGCTGATTGTTGCTGTGGAAGTAGCTGCTGGTGGTGCCGCTGTTGCTGACGGTGACGATCTTGATGCTGTTGCTGCTGTTGCTGCTGTCGTTCTTGGGAATGCTGACTTCTGTTATACGGTGCGTCACCTGTTGCTGGCGTTCCACCGGCTGCGAGGTTGGGCTCGTTGAGGTTCACTCGAACCTGGACGACTCTGCGCGGCGCTCGCTCAGTGAACCGATTGACCGCAGCAGCAGCAGCAACAGCAGCTGAACCTGAGCGAGCATCGAAACGAGACGCGGGTATTGCTGGGCGAAGAGTCGAGTCGCTGCTCTCCGCTGTTGACTCGCGCAGTTGTAGACTCTGTGCGGGTGTAGGCGCGACCCGAGCAGCTGCGGCTGATTCTAGTCCGGGTCGCCCCGAAGTTGACTGCGGTGTGGCGATCACAGAGTCCATTGCTTCCGCAATGTGCAGAGGACTGGGGTACATCGGCACTCCTCTCGTCTCGCAGAGGCGCCGATACTGCTCTATGCGGTAGCCGCCCTCGTTTTCTTTCTCGTCGTGCTCGAGCGCGATGGTGTAGTCGAGGATCGCTTCATGGAACTCCCCCTCAGTGTTGTAGCAGCCGGCACTGCGCCACAGCAGGAAGGAGGAATGAGCAAACCGAACAAACTCATGCGATTCTGCAGCGACCCGACCATGCATGCACGCAGAACGGAACGCACCGAGCGTAGCGAGCCATGACGTGATGTGGGTTGAACTCGAGCACGCGCGAGAAGTCTGTGTGCGCATGATGAATCTGCCCGGTTTTGAAGTGTGCCATCCCGCGACTGAAGCGCGAGTGAATGTCCTCGGGTCGACGCCGGAGGATCTCGGAGAAGTCTCGGATCGCGTGGTCCCACAACTGTGAACGCGAACGAAGAAATGTGAGAGGCGCAGATGGTGGTGCCATTTGGCCGACTTGACAGTCACTCGCCTACCTTCGCCTTCATGCATGTGTGTCCACGAACCGCGAGGGTGTGGAGACACCCTGGGTTGCCTTGCAAGGATGCGTCGCACTCGTCGAGGAGTTGATGGGTATCTCGCAGGTTGGCGAGCGTCGATGGTCGCCGCGAGTAGGACGCCTGCCGCATCATTGACACACGCGCAGCGCAGCACTTGTGTGTGGTCGTTGAGTAGCAACAGGAGCAGCAGGCGCACTGTGGCCTGCAGGAGGAATCGGACCATCAGGAGACAGCAAGTGTCTTATCGTTATATATACATTCCCTGTCGCCAGCGACAAGGCATCAGCCCTTTGATGTCCGCATCCTCGGTCTCGCTCTACCTTCTGCGTGCTCGTGCTCGCCCGAACAACACCGCTGAAGCCGCCGATCGCACCAAGGTAGCCCAGGATGAATGGATGATGTATGTGGCTACTGAAGGGTTTGATTCTCGCGACTATGGCGCGGTGGTCGCGAGTTGCACCTTCTGTTGCTGTCGCTGTGAGCCGAACCAGGCTGGATCAGCCACGCTTCGGGTCGAGCGCCTGGATGGACACCGCGATGTAGTCTTCGTAGTAGATCCGTCCGGTCTGTGGGTCTTTCGCTGCGCCGAGAAACGCTGCCAAGTCACACAGGTGAGCGATCGTCGAGCCGCAACTCTCGCTAGATTCACCGCGACGTACCCTCCATCTCTTTCTCGCGGAACGGAGTCCCTTTCGTGATGAGGAACTCGCGCATCGTGTCTGCCTCGATGTAGCCCTTCCTCTCCGCGTCGATCACCTTCGTAGAAGCCCACACACAAGATTGTTTGGATCCAAGGTCTCTACGAACACCGTGCGCATCGCGTCGTACTCGAAAGGCGGCCAGAAGCGTCTCGTCCGTGTCAGGCTCGTACTCGTTCGTGTAGAGAACCTCGAGCATCTTCTTCTCGAACCGCTCGTACGTAACGAATGTCGACGGCTCGTCCTCCTGCATCTTCGCTCTCGTGCACGCACGCACACACCATCAGTGCGCCGGCAATGCTATCGGCTCCGACGATCGCATTGGGCATTGAGAATGAAGTCGTATTGCTTGCTCACCTCGGGCAGGATCTTCTTGATGATGTCTTTCTCGCTCGGGTACGCGCCAAGGTAGCGCATGATGGTGCCCACCTCCCTGCCCCGCAGCGACAAGGTAATGTTAGCCTGTGCAGCAGCGAGCCGTCAAACCGCGCAAGAGGCAACGCGTGCGTACTCCTGGATGACGCAGCCCTTCTTGTCTTTGTCGAACATGTCGAACGCCGCTCGGATGCGGATCTTCCGCGCGGCCTCGCCGTCCGCGCCGAGTCCGCGCTGGTTCCCCGCACCGAGTCCTGCGGTGCTCGCCATGCTGCGCAAAGGACACTCGTACGAACGCGAACGCGGCGACTCGAGAGAGAAGTGCTATAAGTTGTGGAGGGTCGCGACGACATTGACGCCTTGTATTCGTGGTGATAGGTACGCGCTCTGGTTCTGATGGTTCCCTAGTGCACGATGACGATCCTCTACGGCTTGACGACCTGCGGCACGAGAGCAGAGTCAGTGCTCCACCCCACAAAAGCAACTTGGGACACAAACTCACCTGCTCGATGGTCTGGAGCAGCTTCTGGTCGACGAAGGACTGGAGCTCGGCGCTGTCATTGTCCACACGCTCGATGAGACGCCGGAAGAAGGCGTGCATGTCCTCCACCTCGCTCTTCGAGCTCTCGAACTGCTCGCTGTGCAGCAGATACGTCTTCAAGAACAGCAGCGCGCACATGTCGACCGTATTGCCGAGCACCCGGGCGGCTTCTTCGTGACGCATGCTGTTGTCGTCACCGTCGTCGCTGCTTCGCTGCCGACTGTGCTCGAGCTGGTCGACCAAGAAGTCCATCGCGATGCACAGGTGCCCCAGGCTAGGGTCGCAGCTCATGCTCATCGCGCGGTTCGGCGACGTGAACAACAACAGCGGCACCAGCTTCTCCTCGTCGATCAAGCGCACACCGTTGACGACTACGATCGAATCCGGAGAGGTCAGTCCTGCTGTCCACTTCAGGAGAAGCGAGCTGGCCTGGCGCACGATCTCCGACAGCCGGACCTCTGTTGATCGGTAAAACTCGGTCAGGTGTCGCTTCTCTTCCGTTCGCACGGCTTGCAGGTGTTCGTGGAGTAGAGTCTGGTGAGAGAACGAGAACGACGACAGCGACGCATGCGCGGCTGCCAACGGCGATGTTGCCAGCCCAGCTACAGTCTTGCTGACGCTCTTCTTCTGTCGAATCTTCTTCGTCTCTGAGTGTGAACTGCCGAGCAGCACACAGCTGCGACGCAGCAGCAGGCGGCTCTGCTCCATCAGTAGCGCGAAGTTGTGGGGGAGCCCTTGCTTCCACTGCTTCTTCTTGCCGTCCACGCTGCTGACGGCGTTCAGGAAGCGAAGAATCGCCACCTGCTCGTCGATGCGAGCGCGGGTCAGTCGCGCCTCCGGGTGGAGAGCTGCCAGCATCAGCGGCTCGCTGTGCGCGAGGAACTCCCAAACAGCGTTGCTACTCGGGTCTCCGAAGCGAGACTGATCAGCAGGAGACAGAAGCTTCAGCAGTCCTGCAGCAAAGTCCAGGAGCGCGCACCACATCCGGTGAGCGACAGAGCGCTCAAGCACGCCTTCGCCAGTGGCCACGTAGCCGTGGAAACCCGCTGTCGCGTCCTCCTGCTCCATTTGAGCTCGCAGTAGCGGGATCAGTCGCGCCGCGAGCAGCGGGAGCAGTCGGAGCTCCGACGTCGCACTGTTCACCATTATCCGGCGACAGATGTCGCGGTTCTTCGCGTTCCAGATCACCGTCGTGAGTCCCGAGAGCACGACCACCGCTTGCTCTTGCGTGCCACGCCGATCCACACGCGTATCGTCGTCCACGCTCGTCTTTACGCGGAAACGCTGGATCAGGACCTCGAAGAGCGCCGCGAGCCCATTCTGCTCGTGCTCGAGAAGCGTGAGCAACGGTCGAAGCGTCACGAAGCTGTCCAGTCGTACTCGCTGCCCGAGCGCCGCTGTCGCCGTGATGTGCACGAAGCCGTCGAGGATCTCCTGGAACAAGCACCAGCTGACTTGGAAGAGCTCGCGCAGCGCAGGGCTGTCTTGGTGTTTGTCACACAGCTTGATCGAGCTCATGCAGTGATGCACCAGCTTGACTTGCAGGATTGAGCTGTCCTGCGGATCATCAATCCTGCTCTCAGTCGCTTGAGCGCCATCCGCATAGACTGCGACGATGTGGCGGACAAGAAGCAGCGAGGCCGTGAGCAACGAAGTGCGCAGCTTGACACCAATCGCGTCGCTCTTCGCAATGAAGTCTCCCGCCAAGCGCTTCCAAAGCGATTGCTTCCCAGCAGCGTCACCGGCGCTCGAGTCTTTCAGCGACTCCGCGTCGAAGTCGCTCTTGTTCTTCGCAAGCGAGAGCTCCACGTTTTGCGCTGTTTTCTCGACGAGTCGCAGAAGACTCAGACTCTTTTGCGCTGTGAGGCGCGACTGCGTGCGCTGCTGGCGCAGGCGGGTCTGGGAGAGCTTGGGATCGCGCGTCTTCTGAACCACTTGGCAAAGCTGGTGGTGGAGCATCGAGACCAAGAGCTCCACGATGAGGTGAAGATGCTCGAGCCCAAAGTAGTCCAGCGACGAGTCTGCCTCGTTCTTCTGTCGAGCAAGGACGATGTCGGACAGCACCTGGATCATACCAAACGACGTTCTGTCCCCAGAGAAGCTTGAAGGCTTCGCGCGTGGATCCCCATCCAAGGGAGACGGCGGCACAGTGCGCTTCGTGCTGAGCCGCGGAGGAGAGGCAATCATGGATTCCTTGCGCTTGAACCGGTTCATCGGGGCTGGAGCACGCGTCGTCTCGCTGCTCGTTGATTCTGTGGCACTAGCATCCTCGATGTCTCCTGGCTGGAAACAGCACAGCTCCATGAAGATCTTCCATCTGCTCAGCGAGAAACACTGCGCTTGGACGTACGCCCCTTGCAAATTGCACCACTTTGTTCGCCGAAGCGCGGCGTTGCCTTGGCCATTCGAGCTCGCGAGACGAAGCTGCCACTGCAGAACCGCAGTATCACAGATGAGTCCTTCCAGGTACGAAGGGACGTCTGTGCGCGCGTCCATTTCGCCGAGGAGGTCCTGAGGCTGCTTGGAGTATTGCTGCACGCGGGCACACACTTCGGCGAAGCGCGACTGAGCGTAGTCCAATCGAGTGAACGTGCGCAGCCAGTGGGAGTACAACTCCTCGGTGCGGAAAGTCTCCAGCACTTGCGTCAGCGGGTGGTCGCTCACCTTCGAGCCGCGGTAGTGCCACTCGTACGACACGATCTGCAAAATGTACCCGCGCGCCAAGTACCCGAACGGACTCGAGCGGCCGATGTACGCGCTCTCGACGGCACGTTCGTCATCTCCAGCCTGTCCCAGACCCTCCATAGCTGTGTAGTCGTAGTCGGCGTCTAACGACATCCGAATCTTGAGCGCGCGAGTCAGGTTCTGCCAAAAGTGGCTTGACGACCGGAGTCCGTCGACGATTTGCACGTGGATCGCGAGTCCGTGTCGAGTCGCTCCTTTCCAGACTTGCAACAGGAAGTTCAACACCTCGCAGAACAAATCGGTCGCCTCCTCCATCAGCTGCTCGGAAGCAACCAAGAAGCGCTCGATCATTGCGGCCAGCCGCTGCGTCCTCACAGGCTTCTTCTTGTCCGACTCGTTCTCGATATCGAAGAGCAGATACGCCAGGAAGCCCGGCTGGTGCTCCAGACACGTGGTCAGCAGCGCGAGGAGCTCCTTGCCTACCAGTACCTCGTCCAGTGATTCTCGCAGCAGGCGCAGCATCGCGTCTCGGACGAGCTCGACGTCTTTTTTGCCTTGGAACAACGCGCCGAGCGTGTGACTCGAGTCACTCGACGACGACGAATCGCTACGCTCCAGGAACACCGACGCGTGCTTGAGGATCTTGAGGCTCCAAAACACCATCTCGCGTCTCTTCTTGACCGGGTACGCCAAGTAGCCACCGCAGAGAGTGATCAAGTTAAGAGGCTTTCGCGCTTTCGGGCCTCCATCGTCAATCGATGTCAGCAGGAGGGCTGACGACGACTTGTAGTCTGCGACGACGCTGCTCGGGTCTTCCGCGTCGATAAGGAGATGGATCAGCCGCAGTGACGCAACAGCCAAGGACTCCAGTCTCTCCGTCTCCACCGGCGATCTCGACTCACACTCAAATGTAAGAGGGTAGAGTCCCGCCTCCTCCATCGTCGACGAGGCTGGCGACGAGTTGCGCGCGATCAGCTGTGGGACAACGAAATCGTCACCGTCCAGCTCGGATTCGGTGCTGTTGATGCTGTTCCAGTTCTTGAGCTGGTGCTGACGAATGGAGACGACCCCGCACGTAGATCGCAGCAGCTTCATCATCAGCGTCACATCAGTCACCATCGTCTTCCGTAACGCCCCTTGAAGTCCACGGAGCATCGAGTTCTCCTCGGGTGCGAACTTTGCCGACAGCAACGCGAAGATCACCCGGAAGCACCGATCCGTAAGCTCCCACCTCGACAAGATCTTCTGGAACTTCCAGCTTTCGTGGGTTGTCAAGACCTCCACTGTGAACTCCACCGCGCCAATGAACCAGTTCCGTTCCGCGCTCGAGAACTCCCGGCTGCCGATGTTGCTGGAAGGAGACGAGACTTGATCAACCGCCCTCGCTTCTCGAGACAGGAACCAACGCACGATGTTCATCGCAATGTCGAGCGTCGAAGAAACCACTGGGTAGTCGCCTGCAAGGCGCTCGTGGTACTCGAAGATCTTCCGAGAGCTCTTCAGGATCAAGTTCACGCACTCATCTGTCCCGCCACCAAGCTCTTCGATGATGATACTCACACACGAGTCCAGCGACGTGAGGGCACTCAGCACACTCATAATCCCCGACACGAAGTGCAGATGCTTGCTTGACCACGTCGCATCGTCGTCCGCACGACGTTCATACACGAAGCCGTCGAGAAAGCCGAACAGGAGGCGGATGAGATGTGTGAAGCCGTCGGCCTCGAAGAACGCCCCCCCTCGTCCACTGACTTCGTGCTGGTGCTTTCTCGGTGAGGAGTTCGCTGGCGCGTACGACGCCAGCTGCGCCAGCACTTGTTCTCTGGTGTAGCGATCGCGGATCCCCCATGCCACCAAATCCTCGCGCGACGCGCGTTGCAGCACTTCGAGCGACACTTGCTGATTGAACAGCAGGGGCAGCACGTCTTGCGGAGATGGCAAGCGACGCTCCAGCCACCACCGACGCAGCCGCGCTTCCGTCCAACGACACCCGATCTCGTCCAGCACTGCTCGCCCCTTCTCAGTCTGCCGACTTGCTTGGACAATCCACTCGAAGAAACTCGTGAGCATCTCCATGTCTTCGAACGCGTTTGCTTGAAGAAGCGATCCGCCCTGAACGTGCGCCACGAAAGCCTCCATCGTTTCGAAGACACTGTCCCAGAGCGACAGTGGGACGTCGTGCTGCGCACCAGCGTGCTCCAGGTGCCACTGCACGAACTTGGCATCTCCACCGGAGGAGTCCACGATGCAGCCGGTCGCGCCAGCTGGAATCGACAATTGGTCATCCTCGTAGTAGAACGAACGCGTACACGTCACCGTTCCACTGGATTCGTCGTCCGCAACGTCGAAGAACTCGTCGGGAGGGAGTAGCCGCGGCGACACCACGCTTCGCTTCTCCCCAGACAGCGGCTTCGCGAAATCCTTCAGCACCTGGCGGAGCAGCGGCGACGGAGAGCGCGCAACATCGAGGTTCGAGCAGAACGCAGTGAAGAGACGGAGGCACGGGAGCGGGTTGTGAGGCAGTAGGTCTTGCGCTTTCTGCACGAGCACCGCCAAGCCATTCCCCACGCCGCCACGACCGTCGGTGGCGCTGAATAGCGCTTGCTCCGCCACCTCGGGGTTCGATAGCACTGGGCTCGCGAGCTTCACCATCGCGTTGATCTGGTGCAGATTCGCTGCGCCGTCCAAGTACCCCAGCGACCCGAGCACGTCGTTCAGGAAGTCGGCGCCGACGTGCTGGAAGACTGCCACGCGGTAACCTTGTGAACCGACCGGGTCCAGGCTCTCCTTCTTGCGGTGCTTCTTCGACGCCGAGCGCAGCCCGGACACAGGAGGCAGCTGCCAGATCGGGTTTCCGTTCATCGCACTCGGGTGCAGGAACGGATGCACGCTCTCTCCTTCGTGGCTGTCGCCACCGAACACCAGCGTCTGCAGCAGCAAGTTCAGGTGATAGAAGCCGTGCGTCCGCTCGGCAGTCGCGAGCGCCTCTTGCAGCAAACCCTCGAGGCGACCCGCGTCAGGTACACTGGCCCGGTGCTCTCGGTACTGGTGTGCGAACAGTGACGCCCACGCGAGCGAGAGGATCCCCCGCGTCGACTCGGCGAGTCGCGGCTGGTTGTCGCCCTGGTCGCCGCTGTCGGCAGCGTCCGCGCTGCTCACGACGAACCCCCGGCTCAGCTCGAACACTGAGCTCCACGCGCCTGCGCTCAGCGGGAGGGCCCCCGCCTGGCGAAGCAGGCGCACCGACACGAGGACGCCGAGTTGACTCGACTCGCGCAGACTCTCACGCGCGCGGGGCAGCGCCAGCGTGCCCGAAGTGAACGCGTCCGGTACGACGCGATCGTCCCAGTTCTGTCACGCAGCAGCACACGCGACAGCAACCGTCAGCCACCGACTAGCGAGCAGCAAGCACGAGAGCACGACGCACGTGGAGCTCCTGGATGGTCTGCAACGCTCGAGCGACGTCCACCTTCTCCCTCGAGTAGCAGAGCGCAAGCAGCAGCAGGTGGCGCACGAGCGCCTCTTCTTCGAGCCACTGCAGCTCCCACGCCTGCTGCGCCAACTGCTGGTGGAGCGCGTGCGCCGGTGCGTCGCTCGGCAGCGCGAAGAAGTTGGGGCGGCGGCTCGCGACCGCCTGCGCGCGGCCGGCCACCTCGTCCAGCAGCGCGTCCAGCAGCCCCTCCTTCAGCAGCTCGTCGGCGGTTTCCTCGACCGCGTCCGCGTTCGGGTGCTGCTGCGGGCCCGCGTACAGCGCCAGGCGCAGCAGCTCCACGCGCACGCGGAAGAACGCGCGGCGCTCGCTGAAGTACCGCGCGCGGATCGCCGCCGCGCGCTGCCACGTGTAGCCACCTTTCCCGTCGGCGGCAGCGCCAGCAACGTCGTCGTACGCGCGCAGCTGCGGGCGCGCGGACGCGGGCAGCGCGCAGATCGAGAGTGTCAGTGCCCAGAACGCGTCGGCGTCGGATGCCGCCGAGTTTGGCGCCGAGTGTGACGCCGCTTGCGTCACGCCGCCGTGGCTGCCGCCCAGCGGCACGCAGCCAGCGGCGGAGCGGATGGCGTCCAACAAGCGCTCGGCGCCGACGTCGTCCGCCTGTCGCCCTGCGAGCCACGCGAGTGCGTCCGCCGGGCGCCGCAGCTGCTGCGCGCCGCCGCCCCCTGCGCTCGAGCCCATGCCCACCATCGTCCAGAATGGTCTTTGCGGAGGAGCTTAGCTGCCATCGGTCGGACTAAGTACGACCGATTCTGTTAAGTACGAGCAGTGAATTGTTACCGTACTTAGCCGGCCACCCGATCTGTCACTGTTAGCGATGGCAATGACGGCGACGACAACGCAGCACGAGCGTGTCACCCGCCTGCGCGCGCTGCTCGGTGGGTGCCAGTCCGTTGTATGCCGCCTGCTCCCGACTCACTGGAACTCACTGTGAGCGTATCCGCTTTCCAGCGCGCGAGGAGATTGCGCTCATGCCCTGCTGCTTCGACGGTCTAAGTGCCAAGCT
>JAASFS010000885.1:0-10987 GCA_023333865.1 Globisporangium perplexum | reverse complement strand
GGCGACGTGCGGCGTGGCCATGCTCGTTCCCGAGATCGTGTTGTACGCAGTCGTGCTCGTGTGCCACGACGAGCGCACGCTCGCACCCGGCGCCGAGATGTCCGGCTTGACGAGACCCGTGACCGACGGACCCTTGCTGCTTGAGTGTAGGAGCTGAGAGCTGAGAGCTGAGAGCTGAGAGCGTTCGAGCGTTCGAGCGTTCGAGCGTTCGAGCTGAGAGCTGAGAGCTGAGAGTGTGCGACGACCTCGCTTTGCCTTTCTAAGTATGCTAGTTTGAACCCTCTTGAAGATCGGACAAACAATTGTTCTTTTGCCCACATGTTTGGATATAATAGAGTACAACATTTGAATTTTGGCATACATTCGTGGGTGTAGGGTTTATTAAGGGTTTATGGTATAGGGTTTATATTTGTTACATATGAAAAACGTTTCATTTTGGCTTTTACTGTTGCTATTTCGCAATATATTATGAGCGGCTTTGGTCGGAGTGGTGGCGGCTTCGGCGGCCGAGGAGGTGGCGGCCGAGGAGGTGGCGGCGGCGGCTTTGGCGGTACAAGCAGTAGCGCGAGCGATGTGCTGACAGCGGCGGCCGCTGGCAGTGCCTCTGGCGCAGGAGGCGGCGGCGCAGACGCGCCAGGCCAGTCCAACTACCAGGAGGAGAAAGGTGCGCGACGACGCGAGCACATCGAACGCGTTGCTGTTGCTGCTGCTGACGCCCTCGGATGCGCTGGCACCAGCCAAGTGCGTGTCGTTCCTGCAGAATTTCCGCTCGAACCTGGACGATCCCGCCGACGACCCCAAGTACGCGCGCATGCTGGTACGAGCCACCCACCATTCCGCTGCTCGCCCCGGGACGCGCTCCTCGCCTCACGCTCCCCCCTCTCTCGCGCCGCCAGCAAGAGGTGGCGAACCGCGAGCGCAAGTCCGTGCCGGTCTCGCTCGACGACATTCAGATCGTGCGTCGCGCTTGCAGCTTGTGGGTATCTGAGCTCTTCGCCCACTGACCATCCGTTCGCTCCGTTGCTCCGTTGCTGTCACCCGCAGTACGAGAACGACGAGGAGTTCGTGCGGCGCATCATGCGCAACACGCGGCGCTACATCGCGCTGCTCTCGGAGGCGATCGACGAGATCTTGCCCGTGCCGACGCGGGACATCTCGGACTCGCAGGACGTGCTCGACGTGCTGCGCCTCCACCGCGCGCGCGAGCTCGCGCAGCAGCAGCAGCAGACAGGCGGCAGCGCCGAGGTGGGCGTGGCCAACATCTTCCCGCCGGCGCTCATGCGGCGCTTCGAGGTGCGCATCCTCCCGGGTGTCAAGACCAAGGCCGTGCCGATCCGGGAGGTCAAGGCCGGCAAGGTGGGCAGCCTCGTGCGCATCAAAGGCATGGTCACGCGCGTCTCGAACGTCAAGCCGCTGCTCACGGTCGCCACGTACACGTGCGAGGCGTGCGCGTACGAAGTGTACCAGGAGGTGAACTCGCGGCAGTTCAACCCGCTCGTGCAGTGCCCGAGCGAGCGGTGCACGACGAACCGCCAGAACGGCCGCCTGCTGCTGCAGACGAAGGCGTCCAAGTTCGACAAGTACCAGGAGGTCAAATTCCAGGAGCTGCCGGACCAGGTGCCGATGGGCCACATCCCGCGGTCGCTTACCGTGTACCTGCGCGGCGAGCTCACACGCACGTGCGAGCCCGGTGCACTGATCACGATATGCGGCGTCTTCCTGCCGCTGCCGTACTCGGCGCAGCGGCAGATGCAGATGGGGCTCATCACCGAGACGTACCTCGAGGCCACGGACGTGATCAACCACAAGAAGCGATACTCGGCCATGGAGTCGAGCGAGGAGATGGAGAACGCGGTGCTCAAGCTCCAGGAGAGCGGCAACGTGTACGAGATGCTGTCCCAGTCGATCGCGCCGGAGATCTACGGCCATGAGGACGTGAAGAAGGCGCTGCTGCTGCTCATGATCGGTGGCGTCACGAAGCGTATGGACGAGGGGATGCGGCTCCGTGGTGACATCAACATCCTGCTCATGGGTGACCCGGGCGTGGCCAAGTCGCAGCTGCTCAAGCACATCTCGACGGTCGCGCCGCGCGGCGTGTACACGACCGGCAAGGGCAGCTCCGGCGTGGGGCTCACGGCCGCCGTCGTGCGCGACACGATGACGAAGGAGATGACGCTCGAGGGCGGCGCGCTCGTGCTCGCGGACATGGGCATCTGCGCGATCGACGAGTTCGACAAGATGGAGGAAGGGGATCGCACCGCGATCCACGAGGTGATGGAGCAGCAGACGGTGAGCATCGCCAAAGCTGGCATCACGACGACGCTCAACGCGCGCACGTCGGTGCTGGCGGCGGCGAACCCGATCTACGGCCGGTACAACAAGAAGCTGAGCGCGTCGCAGAACATCAACCTGCCGAACGCGCTGCTCTCGCGCTTCGACCTGCTCTTCCTGCTGCTCGACGTCGCCAACTACGAGAAGGACGAGGCGCTCGCGCGCCACGTGACGTACGTGCACCGGTTCTCGAAGAACCCGGACATGAGCTTCGAGCCCGTGCGGCCAGAGGTGCTGCGGTACTTCATCGCGATCGCCAAGCAGTACGAGCCGAGCATCCCAGAGAATCTCTCGGGCTACATCGTCGAGGCGTACGTGACGCTGCGGCAGCAGGACGTGAACGAGCACGCGCGGCAGCAGCAGTTCACGCGCGGCTTCCAGGCCAGTGACGCGAACCACGCGCAGACCGCGATGACCGCGCGGCAGCTGCTGAGCATCCTGCGGCTCTCGCAGTCGCTCGCGCGGCTGCGGTTCGCGACCGAGGTGATCCATCAGGACGTGGACGAAGCGATCCGGCTCGTGTACGTGTCCAAGTCGTCGCTGTCGGAGCAGGACGAGGCGAGCGGATACAGCTCGGGCAAGACCGGCGCCGGCGGGCGGATGGCGGGCGGCGGCGGCCACGCGCAGGGCTCGACGGACGCGACGTCCAAGATCTACCGCATGCTGCTCGAGTTCGCGTCGGACCGCAAGACGAGCGTGGTGCCGATGAGCGAGATCGAGCCCGTGGTACTGCGCAAGGGGTTCACGGCGCAGCAGCTCAAGGCGTGCATCCAGTACTACGAGGAGCTCGACGTGATGCACATGAGCGCGAACGGCACGTCCGTGAGCTTCGTCATGTAGAAGAAGAGACCGGCGGTTCGCGCGCGCGCTGCGTACTCTATCGCCCGTCGCTCTCTCTCTCTCTCTCTTCGAGCAGCTACTTGAGCCAGAGCTTGAGCCGGAACGCGTCGCCGCCGTTGAGATAGTACTTGACGAGCCGCTCGTCGCGCACGAAGCCCATGTTCTCGTACAGGCGGATGGCGCCCTTGTTGGCGATCTCTGTCTCGAGCATCACCTCCTCGCAGCCGCGCGCGGCCATGAGCGCGATCGCGCGCTGCGCCAGCTGCGAGCCGATGCCCTGCTTCCGGAACTTCTTCTCCACCGCGAGCATCGCGATGTAGCCGCGCCAGCGCACGGGCTCGTCGACCACGGCGCCCGCCCCAGCTCCCGCCGCGTCGCTGGTGTCGCTGGCTGCGCCGGGCGTCAGCGCCTCGCTCACGCCGATCTGCTCCTGGCGGCACACGATAACACCCACGAGCCGGTGCTGCACGCGCGCGAGTAGCGCGAGCTCCGGCCAGTTGTACAGGAAGTAGCGGTACGTGAAGACCGAGTAGGGCTCCGAGAGGTCCTTGTCGATGAGCTTCACGAGCTCCGCGAGCTGCTTCTCGCCCTGGTACTGCGCGTACTCGACCGCCACATCGCCCATCGCCGCTGGTCGAGCTCCCAGTCTCTCTGAGAGGCGAAAATGCAAGGAGTCTATCTCACAGGAAATGCGAGCAGCTACGACAGCGTTGCTAGTGGTGGTGGGGATGACGCTGCGCGGAACCAACGCGTGCCGCTACGAGGTGGGCGGCTGTCGGCTTCACACGCAGTGCGACGGCGAGTACGGATGCTACTGCGAGGCTGGAGGAACGCAAGATCGCTCTTGGGGACCGACCGTGACGAAGTGTCCGAGTGGCACACGCATGCGCGCCAGTGACGCCAAGAGTGAGCGAGATGTAGGTAGGTAGGTAGGTAGGTAGAGAGAGAGAGAGAGAGAGAGTGAGAGAGAGAGAGCAGGAGCTGGCAGAGCAGGCTAAAGCAGGCGCCTGCGCTAGACGCGCAGTCGTTCGCGTCGACAGCAGCGTCTCGAGTGCGCTGAGATCCACACGCAGCGGACTTCAACCACGCGCACTCGACAGGTGTAGTGGCACGCTATGTACACGCACGCACACGTGAACTGAGCCAGCCAACCCGCTTTGTCGCCGCAGACACGACCCATCAGCGGCGCACGAGCAACATGCCAGAGTCACGAGCAAATGCATCAGGACAGAAGCTGCTGCTCCGATCGCAGTGCTACCGACAACACCTGTGCGAGGAGAGGGCGAATACCACAAGAGATGCAGCGAGCGCGATACGCAGCCACAGCGGCAACGCCATAGCATCTACCAGCAGCACCAGCATGAAGATACCCCTCGCTGCTCACTCTCGTGCCTCCCAGCACAATGGAGAGAGCGGGTGCGAGCGCCACGTGGGCGAAGGTCCGCCGTTGAGACCGCTCTTGCGTTCACACTCTGGCTACGCAGCAGACGCACATGCACACGTGGCGGCGGCGCACAGACCGAGAGGACGAGAGTGGAGGAAGTGGACCGCGTACGCGCTGTCAACGGTTGAGCGTCAAAGAAGCAAAACGTGTTCGCCGTACTTAGTCGAGTGGTTTGCACACACAAACGACTGCGAGTCTGAAAAACCTCGAAAACGAGGCGATTCAGATGTTCTTCCAGCCAATCAGAGGCGCTGCTTTGCGTATCAAAACTGAGGAGCAATGGCTGGCTCGGAGCAGCTCTTCCTCACCACTCAATCGCCCCCGATACTCTGCCTCGACCTGCGGGCCGTCCGTTCCTTCTCCCCCCTCGCTCGCTCGCTCGCCTGCTTGAGGTCTTCACCGCGCTGCTCTTGACGCTGCTGCCGGTCATTTTCCAACTCGGAAGCCGCCGCCGCCCGCCCCGTTCCAGCAGAGCAGCAAGCAGCACCCAGCCGCATCAGTAGCAGTCATGGCTCCTAAGCGTCGCACGGGCCGCAAGACCACCAAGGACCAGTTCGCTGGCGTCGACTCGGCGGAGCGCACCCGCCTCGGCGGTGAGGCCAAGGAGCGCGGTAACGCGGCGTTCGCGGCGGGCGACCACGCCACGGCCATCAAGGAGTTCACGACGGCGATCGCGTACGAGCCGACGAACGTGATCTACTACTCGAACCGTTCGGCGGCGTACCTGAGCGCCGGCCAGGCGACCCCTGCGATGCAGGACGCCAAGTCGTGCGTGGAGATCGACCCGAAGTTCGTCAAGGGCTACGCTCGTCTCGGCGCGGTGCACTTCTACATCAAGAACTACGCCAAGGCCGTGACCGCGTACACGCAGGGCCTCGCGCTCGAGCGCGGCAACAAGGCGCTTCAGGCGGGCCTGACGCAGGCGCAGGCTGCGCACCAGGTGCAGGAGGAGGAGATCAGCGGCGTGGAGATGGACGAGGCGACTCGCAAGATGAAGCGCATGGAGATCGAGGAGAAGATCAACAAGGCCCGCAAGGAGCGTGAGGAGCGCGCCAAGCGCGCCGAGAAGGGCTTCTCGGAGGTGATCGGCATCGACCTCGGCACGACATACTCGTGCGTGGGCGTGTGGAAGGACGGCCAGGTGGAGATCATCGCGAACAGCGAGGGCAACCGCACGACGCCGTCGTGGGTGGCGTTCAACGAGTCGGAGCGTCTCATCGGCGAGGCGGCGAAGATCCAGGCGGCGTCTAACGCGACGAACACGGTGTTCGACGCGAAGCGTATCATCGGCCGCAACTTCAACGACGACATCGTGAAGAAGGACATGAAGCACTTCCCGTTCAAGATCGTGGAGGGCGACGCGAACAAGGTGCTTATCGAGGTGGAGTTCAAGGGCGAGAGCAAGCGCTTCACGCCGGAGGAGATCTCGTCGATGGTGCTGACGCGCATGAAGGAGACGGCGGAGGCGTACCTTGGCCAGCCGATCAACCAGGCGGTGGTGACGGTGCCGGCGTACTTCAACGACCAGCAGCGTCAGTCTACGAAGGACGCCGGCGCGATCGCGGGTCTGGACGTCAAGCGCATCATCAACGAGCCGACGGCTGCGGCGCTGGCGTACGGTCTGGACACGAACGCGGGCCAGAACGGCGAGAAGACGAACGTGCTGATCTTCGACCTGGGCGGCGGTACCTTCGATGTGTCGATCCTGTCGATCGAGAACGGCATCTTTGAGGTGAAGGCGACGGGCGGCGACACGCACCTCGGTGGCGAGGACTTCGACAACAACATGGTGGAGTACCTGCTGACGGAGTTCAAGCGCAAGAACCGCAACCTGGACCCGTCGTCGTCGCCGCGCGCGATGCGCCGTCTGCGCACGGCGTGTGAGTCGGCGAAGCGCATGCTGTCGACGACGACGTCGGCGTCGGTGGAGGTGGACTCGCTGTTCGAGGGCGTGGACTTCAGCGCGACGGTGACGCGCGCCAAGTTCGAGTCGCTCGGCGAGGAGCTGTTCAAGCGCTGCGAGGAGACGGTGCTGAAGGTGCTGTCGGACGCCTCGATGAAGCCGGAGGACATCACGGAGCTGGTGCTGGTGGGCGGCTCGACGCGCATCCCTAAGGTGCAGACGATGCTGTCGGGCCTGTTCAACGGCAAGGAGCTGTCGAAGTCGATCAACCCGGACGAGGCCGTGGCGTACGGCGCGGCGGTGCAGGGTGCGATCCTGTCGGGCATCCGCAACGACGCGACGAACTCGCTGCTGCTGGTGGACGTGACGCCGCTGTCGCTCGGTATCGAGACGGTCGGCAAGGTCATGTCGGTGCTCATCAAGCGCAACACGGCGATCCCGGTGCGCAAGACGCGCGTGTACACGACGGAGGAGGACTACCAGACGTCTGTGGACGTGTGCATCTACGAGGGCGAGCGCGCGTCCACGGCGGTGAACAACAAGCTGGGCGAGTTCAACATCTCCGGCCTCGAGCGCGCCAAGCGTGGCGAGCCGCAGGTGGAGGTGACGTTCGAGATCGACGCGAACGGCATCCTGAACGTGTCGGCGCGCGACAAGAAGACGGGTGCGCGCGCGGAGACGACGATCAACAACAACGCGGGTCGCCTGAGCCAGGCGGACATCGACCGCATGGTGGCGGACGCCGAGAAGTTCAAGAAGGACGACGCGGAGCTGCTGCGCCGCATCGAGGCCCGCAACTCGCTCGAGCAGTACATCTACCGCGCGATCGAGATCTCGCGCGAGAAGGGCGACGCGAACATCGAGACGGCGATCCGCGACGCGCGCGACTGGCTCGAGGACCACGAGGAGGCGACTCTCCGCGAGCTCGAGGACAAGAAGCGCGCGCTCGAGCGCCTGCTCCGCTTCTAAGCGCGCGGTAGCCGCAGCGAGGCAGCGAGGCTCGGAGAGAGAGGCGGTCGTGTATCCGGACGTCTCGGCGCTGTTCGTGTTGGCTCGGGCGTGTGGCGTGGTGAGCGTGCGTGCTTGCAGCGGCGACGAGGTGCGCTGGAGGTCACTCGATCGGTAGGAGAGCCGCGTTAGTTATGTAGAACAGTGTGGATCGATCTATTTTTCAGTGCAGCAGAGCAGCATTCGATGAGAGAGCGATGAGGATGAAGACGATGAGGACGACGACTTGTGCTCTGTGTGCTGCTGGTTGGTGCTGCTGGGGGATGCCGCTCGCAGCTTGATGGGCCGAGATACTAGGACGCCGTCCAGAGCTACAGTGCGTCGACGTGGTGCTCAACATGAGCAGAAGCTGGAGCGCCAATAGTTGATGAACACGATGTCGAACCAGCAAACTATCGACTCTGCCTGCCTCAGAAGCAACTTCCGGTGACAACTGCCGCAAGCCTTTGAGCAGAACGGAGCCTCCCGACGTCTGGACCCGCAGCTCGTCACTGGATCGGACGGTGCGGTCACAGAGGAGCCGGGGACGTGATTGTCGTCCAAGACTCGCAAAGACTCTGTCAGTCCGCTTTGCATCGCCAGGCTTCTCGAGCTCATGCCTCTATTGGCGGCGATGTGCGCAACGGCAAGTGCTAGCCTACCGACAGGACAAACAGCACAACCGGTGCCACCGGTCCCACAGCTGCAACATTTGTTCCTCTTTAACGCGAATGATCTGATGGTATCAGGATATTGTCGACATTTCAGGATTTGCCTCATTCGTCGAGAAAAAGGTGAACCCATCGCTGCACTCAGATTGGCTGGTACAGCAAGTACCTTCACTCACATCTATTTATAGCCACTCCTTTCTCTACATTTCGAGAAATCCTCTTGCTGAAAGGTCAACCCAGCTTCTTCTTCTTCTTTCTTCTCTCATTCCCCAAAATCCTCGCCAGCGACCAAGCGACCAAGCGACGCCGCCCTCTCCGTTCGCGATGGGACTCTCGGACGACAGCGAGCAGCTCACCGACGGCGCCGCCATCGCTGCGACTGTCGAGAGCAATGACGACAACCCACAGCTGCAACGCGAACACACGAACGAGAAGCTCGGCGACGCGGAAGAAGAGACAAAAGAAGCCGACCTCCCGGATGCCGTGCAGCCGCAATTCCAGCAGCAGCACGAGCAGCAGTTCGAGAGCGACGCGGCGCTCGCGGCAGCGATGAGCTTTGGCTGCGAGGCGGAGGACCCGGTGTTCCTGAGCTGCCAGATCTGCTTCGACGTGCTACTGGAGCACGAGACCGTGACGGGGCTATGTGGCGACGCGTGCACGCTCGAGGCGTGCGCCGAGTGCCTCGTGCAGCACCTCACGGCGAGCGTATACTCGTTCTACCCGGGGGTGCTCCCGAAGGTGCGGTGCCCGACGTGCTTCACGCTGCTGAACAAGAGCGCGTGGGAGAAGTTCGTCAAGCCCGAGCTGGAGGAGAAGGTGGTGGCTGCTGTTGTTGCTGGTGAGCAGCAGGCGCCGACTGCTTCCGAGCCAGCGCCAGTCGAGACGACGTCAGAGATCGCCCCAGCAGCTGCGGTCGAAGAAGGTGCTCAGACTGGCGACGAGTCTGCAGCTGCGACTGAGAACGAGACTGCAGATGCCAACTCGCTCGAGCAGGAAGCTGATGAGAGCGCTGTTGCCACCACCGAGTCTGTCGTTGATTCGGCCGCTACTGCTACCGCTGTGAGCACCGACGAAGTTGTGGCGGAGAGCCCAGTCGAGCAGATTCTCAGCGCTCTGGAGACCGACGCTACCGCGTCGGAGAATGTCGCGACGGATGCTGAAGGTGTCAGCGCTGACGCGAGCAACGAGGCGGAGACTGTAGATGCGGCGCAGCAGCAGCAGGAGGGGGGTGCGACGACTTCTCCAGCGCCTCAAGACTCGGTGCCTCCAGCAACGACGGCGACAGCACCGAACGCCGCCCAGAAGCTCGACTTCTCGCACGTTCTCGAGAAGTACGAGATCCTGTGCCGCCAGAGCTGCGAGTTCCAGTCGCCGTGCTGCCACAACCCGGAGTATACGATGCTGCCTCCGTTCTCGGGAGACGCGGAGAGCAAGCTGGCAGAGGTGGTGCAGGCACAAGAGGAGGATCCACTGCCAGCGCTGAAGGAGCACCTCGAGCTCTTCTGCTTCCACCGCGAGGAGACCAAGACGTTCTACGACCTCCTCTCTAGCTTGTTCTCGGCGGACACGGCAGAGAGCGCGCTGTGGCGCGTGCTCGCGATGATCCGCGACGAGGAACGCCGCGCGACGCTGCTGCTGTACCACCTCTTCCTGCACCCGGACACATACACGCTCTGTTGCGACGAGATCGTGTGCTTCAAGTGCAAGGCACACGTGCACCACGACGGCCAGTGCAACGACTTCATCGAGGACGACTGCGTGTTGCAGTGCCGCGGGTGCCACGTGACGCTCGTGAAGGTGGACGGGTGCGACTCGGTGAGCTGTGTGTGCGGGCACTCGATCCACTGGCCGAGCGAAATGGAGAAGCAGCGCAGCCAGCGCAAGCAACTCGCGCCGGAGGACGACGGCGAGCACGCGCAGTGGCTGAAGTGGAAGCAGACCGTCGGTCGCTCGCACGCGAAGATCTCGTCGCTGGCGCAGTCGCTGCGCGAAGTCCGACTGAACCGCCTGATCCGGCGCAACCGCGCGGCGCTGCTCGAGATGCTCGCACGCTACCGGTCTGCGAAGGCAGAGGCGGAGGCGAAGCGGATGCAGCAGCAGTTGGAGCTGGAGCAGGAAGCGCAGATGCGCGCGTCGGACGCGTTGGGATCGGTTCCTGAAGAAGCCGCGGAGTCGGAGGTCGCAGAGCCGACAGCGGGTGAGCAGGCGGAAGAGAGCAGCGAGAGTCTTGCTCCTCCTCTGCAGCAAGAGGTGAAGCGTCTCGAGGGCGGCGAGCTGCACGACGAGATCCCGACTCCACTGCCCGCAGCGGCCTAGAGTGAGTGCGTGCGTTGTATTTAAGTAGAAGTGACGAAATGTTGGCGATGAAGCGAGCGCGAAGTTGATGGTTAGCAGCTGTACTGGTTGGTGTCGTGCAGCATCATGCAAGGAGCTCCTTCGCTTCTCGGGAGCTCTTGGGGTGGCCGCCAAAGATCGCAGTCTGCATCAAAAACAGTAGAGCCAACTGATTGGGTGACAGACCAATTACAGTGGCGGTCGCCTATTTTGAAGTGTATTTCGCGGTGCTCCATTTCACTGGTGGTGATTCGCAGCGAAAATCGACAGCTCGGTTCATTCAGCATTTTCAAGAGATCGCGCGCAAGTGACCTGCATTCTACAACATCTCTCTGTGCTTGTGCATGCGTATCTGCGTGTATGTGTGTGTGTGTGAGCTACCGCGGTTGGATATGATGCGAACTTGGCTTTCCGCTGCCTGATGCACCATGGAGGAGCAAATTCTACATGAGATTGCTGATTCAAACCACCGTCTGC
>JAASFS010000884.1:0-11004 GCA_023333865.1 Globisporangium perplexum | reverse complement strand
CTGCGCCGCGTGCAGACCCGTGGGCGAGCAGATCACTACGGCGTCCACGTCCGGGTCCGCGATCACCTCGGACGCGCTGAGCGTCCAGCGCGGGATGCCGAACTTGCCTGCCACCTCCTGCGCGACGCCCTCGATCGGGTCGGAGATCTGCGCCGCGCAGCCCGGACAGCGAGAAGTGCGTTCGTGAACTTCTCGCGAAGTCGAGAGGGTGGGAGGTGGGTGATGATCGCACTTACCACCACAATCTCCGCCGACGTCCGCCGCAGTCCGTCAGCGTGGACGCAGCCGATCCGCCCGGCGCCGATGATCCCGACGCGCAGCTGGCTGCGTATGGCGGTTGCAGCGGTGGACAGCATCTGCAGCGTGCCACGCGGGCAGGTCGCCGTCGCCCGGAGGCGAAGCGCTCGCGCAGTCGACCTCGCCGCCCACATCACGCGAGTTTTGCTAGTTGACAGCTTTGCCGTCGAACTTAGTCAGTGTCTCCGCTTAATTCCGATTCAAGTGAATTTCGCTAGCTGAATACTGTGGCGGTATTTTCACTATTTCAGATGAAGTATAAACTATTTTCAGTATAATTGTCAGACTCTGAGTACGTTTTTGTAGTTTCATAGAGCAATCATGTGTACATTCGTTATTCGTATTTGTGCTTATCCGTTGGCTCGGAAGCCATTGCATCCATCCCGGCGCCAGCACGAGCACGAGGAGGACCACCCGCGCAAGCGCTTGCCTCCAGCAGCACCTGCACGAGCGACTGCCATCGCCAGGCACCCACACGCACGCACCACCACCACCAGCCTCGCCCGCGCACAATGACCAGCATCGACCTCGCGGCGCTCTCGCGCAAGGAGCTCCAGGCGCTCGCCAAGGAGTTCCAGCTCTGCCGCGGCAACGCCAAGTCGGACGTGATCCTGCAGCACGTGGAGCGCTTCGTGGCCGAGAACCCGGCGGACGGTGAGGCGCGAGTGCGCGTGGTGCTCGGTGGCTCGGCGTCGGCGGTTGGCGACTCGAAGGTAGAGGCGGCGCCGCTGAAGAACGAGAGTCCACACGAGCAGCCGGCGCAGGCGGCGACGAAGGCGTCGCCCAAGACTGAGAAGAGCGTCACTCCGCGCAAGGACGAGTCTGCGTCTAAACGTGAATCGGTCGCGAAGTCCATCGCAGCGAAGAAGTCGCCGGTCAAGTCCGATGCTGCTGCGAAGACAAAGACACCGGAGAAGAAGACTCCGGAGAAGAAGAAGGCGGCGACGGCTGCGTTAGCGCCCACGACTTCTTCACCAGCGCCGAAGAAGTCGCCTGTGAAGGATGCGTCGGTGACGGTGGCGGCGACTGCCAAATCCCCGGCGAAGGAGAGCACGGCGAGCGCCAAGTCGGGTCGACCAGCGCTGGCGTCGCTGGACGCGAACGCCGTGAAGAACAAGAAGCAGAGCAAACTCACGGCGGCCTCGGTCGAGTCTCTCGTGAACTCGATCGTCGACCTGGCGTTCACCGGCGACGGCTCCCGCGTGCGCTGCTCGACGACCGGGCACGAGATGAAGGCGGACGTGGACGCAATCGACGCGTACATCCGCGGCAAGAGCTACCTCCGCGCGAAGCTCAAGAAGCAGTCGTTCGCGTCGTTCGCGCCGATGTTCGTGGCGCACCCGGACGAGAAGAAGACGCAGCTGCTGTGGTGCAGCGTGACGGAGACGGAGCACCCGCGCGATGTCGCGCGCATCGAAGCGCACATCGCGGGCTTGCGGTACCAGAAGGAGCTGCCGCGGTGGCAGGCGGAGGAGGCCGCGCGCGTGCAGGCGCGGCAGGAGACGGAGGCGCGCGCGGCGGCGAAGGCGCAGGCGCGCGCGACGAAGCTGCAGCAGGCGGAGGTCGAGGCGGCGAAGCAGCGCAAGCAGGAGAAGAAGAGCAAGAGCAAAGGCAAGCGCAGCCGAGACAACGCGGCGGCGGAAGTGGAAGCGGACGTGGAGGCGAAGCGTCCGCGCAAGAAGCAGGCGGCCAAAGCGAAGTAGCTGGTCGAGCACGATCCACGATATGGCTACATTGAAATGTTAGACTTTGTTTTCTGAATTTCACGTTTGCATGATTCAAATCTGGATTTCGCGCCGTCACTCCGGAACTTGCGGAGCATGGAGTTCCTCGTGCCGCTGCACCTCGCAGACTTGGAGCTGCCGAAGGCCGAGCGCTATCATGTGCACCACGTGCACGCGCTCGACGACCTGGACGACAAGGAGGTGGCGTCTCGCCTGCGCGCGCTCGAGCAACACGTGCTGAGCGCCTCGGACGGCGGGCTCGAGCTGCTGCAGGAGGACTGTCTCGACTTCTGCTACAGCCTCGTCAAGTGCGTCTCTGCGTCACTGCTGCTGCTGTTGCTGTTGCTGTTGCTGCTGGGTGAGGGGTTCCTGCGCGTTGAGCGAGCGCTGACGCTGTCCCCCGACTCGCAGGAAGCACGCGCAGCTGGGCGAGGGGAACCGCCTGCGCGTCGTCGAGGCGCTCGCTGCCTTCGTGACGAACGTGGCAGACGGCGTGCGCGCGCTCGAGCGCGGCGCCGAGCCGGAGGAAGTGGCGCAATACCGCAGCGCCTTCAAGCTTTCCGTCTACTTCCTCATCATGGCGCTCACGGCGCTGAGCCACGAGCTGCTGCAGCAGGAGAAGGACATCGTCGCCAAGGTTCGAAGGGGGGAGGGGGGATCAGCTGCGGGGGCCGGTACCGGGACTGACGCACACGTGCTGTCGCCTCACAGAAGAAGAAGGCGGCGGCCGCCAACCGCGTGAACTGGTCGCGCGTCGTGGAGACCGCGATCCACGCGCTCACCAAGTCGATCTCGACCGAGACCTTCGGGCTCTGGAAGATGAACCTGCCGGAGGAGGTGCGTGCGCGTCGGCGGGGTCACTGGAGGAACAGAGGGGCGGAGATCGGACCACTGACTGCGAGCTCTCGTGGGCGGCGTGCAGGAGTTCGCGGTGCTCTACTCGAAGGTCGTGTTCCAGCTTCTGGAGAACCAGCAGCTCTGCCGCAGCAAGACGCTCAAGCCCAAGATGTACCACGTACGTCCGCCCCGTTCCTGAACGCTGTGCGCACTGGTAGCAGTGAGCTGAGCCTCCGATGCGCGAACTGCATGCTTGCTGTTCCCCGCCACAGCTTGTGGGCAAGAGTCTCCAGAAGGTGCCGTCGATTCACATCTCCGTCGTGACGTCTCTGGTGGAGCTGATCTACGCGCACGAGCATCTCAGTGGCTGGGTGGCCGACATGGTCGAGCTGCTGTACTTCAAGTACGAGAACCTCGTGTTCGCGGCAGACTTGATCAGCGAGATCGGGAAGACCTCGTCGCGCGACGCCTCGAAGGACACGGTCGGCACGAAGAACATCTCGACGTTCCTGTCGAACTTGTCCACGCTGACGCCGTACCTCATCATGGAGAACCTGAGCTTCGTGCTCGCACTCCTGGACTCGGAGTCGTATCAGCTGCGGAATGCGTCGGTGACGTGTATCACACAGATCTTGCTGTGGAACTTCCGCCAGAAAGGGAACCAACTTGACCAGACGGAGGAGTCCCGAGATCGCGAGGAGCGTGAGCAGGCGAAGAAGCGGCGCGCGAGTCTTAACCCGGACGACGACGCTGACGACGACGAAGGAAGCGACGAGGAAGAGCCGAGCGCTCCTGTGGTCGAGCGCGACTCAGTGCGCCGCGATCTCTCGCGTTCGACCCGTGACCAGCTGCTCGATGTGCTCGAAGATCGCATGCACGACATCAACTCCTTCGCTCGCAGCCACGTACTCAAGATGTGGTATCTTCTGTGCGAAGAAGGCGCACTCCCGATCCATATGCTCAAGCGCGTCACGCTGATCGCTGTCGGCCGCTTGCAAGACAAAGCCGCGGTGGCTCGACGCCACAGCTTGCACTTGCTCACGCTGCTTCTGGAGAGCAACCCGTTCATGGGAAACCTCCAGCGCGATTCGTACAGTGCGAAGCGCGACGAGCTGCTAGAGGAGCTGAAGAAGAAGCGCGACGAGATGATCGAGCACGCTGAGAAAGAGGTGCAGGCGGCGATGAGCGATGTCCCGATCGCTGGCGGAGAGGATGAAGCTGGCGACAGCAACGCGGTGGACGACAGCGAGCGGAAGGCGCAACTGGAGCAAGAGATGAAGACGATGGCGCGCATGTTGCAGTTCTACGAAGACGCGATGGCTTTCATCGACGAGTTCGAACTTGAGGCGTTGCCGCTGATCACTCAGTTACTCGGCAGCAAGTCCGTCTCGGATGTTCTGGAGTCGATTCAGTTCTTCGAGAAGGCGTACCGATTCCATCTCCAGGCAGCCTACGGCGGGATCAAGAAGATGCTGACGCTGATCTGGCGCGCAGACCCGTCTGTCCACGACCAGCTCCTCAACACGTTCGCGTCGCTGTTCATCCAAATCGACATGAGCGACCAGGACCGGGAGTCTGCGGAAGTGATCGCGGAGAACCTTGTCAAGTTCTTGGACGAGTGTACTGTTGCGGAGTACACGTGTCTGGAGAAGATCGTCGGGGAGCTGCACCAGAAGCGGTTGATCCCGATGTCGGTCATCAACGCACTGTGGGACTTTGTGGACGAGAGCGCGTACCCCGCCGCGGTGTTGGGGAACGCTCTGTTGATGCTGAGCATGATTGCGAGCGAGGACCGCGCGATGCTGCTGTCGAATGATCGGCTGAGCCAAATCTATGCGAACGGCTTTGGCAACGTGAGCTGCAAGACGGACGTGACGACTCGTGTGCTGAGCTCTGCGTGCCGCCTGATCCAGTGTTTGCATCTCGACTCGAAGAGCGCGGAGAACGCGAGCATCCGCCAGCGTATTCAGCGTGTCAACTTGGAGACGATCGAGCAGATTGTGGCGCGTCTGCAGGGGTTCCTCGTGCTCGAGTTCACTTCGAAGGACCAACTGCAGGTGGTGAGCGCACAGTCGGCGTGGTTCGACAGCACGCAGCAGGCGATTGAGGCGATCTTCTCGATCTGCGAGAAGCCGGAGGAGATCTGTGGCGAAGTGGTGCGGCATCTCGGCCAGGGTCTCTTCCAGGACGAGAACGAAGAGTCCATCTCGATCTTTGAGCTCGCACACTTCCTCTTCGTTGTCGGCCACGTCGCCGTCAAGGTCGCTGTGCACATTGAGAAGCTCGCGACGTCGGTGAAACGGTTCCGCGTGAAGCACGAGGAGAAGTTGAGCAAGCGGGTGAGCGACACTGCCGGGAACAGCAATGTGGATCCGGAAGACGTCTCGGCGATGGAGGACGAACTTGGCGTGGCCGCGGAGGTCGAGGCGGAAGAAGACATGTACGTCCAGACGATGACGCAGAAGGAGATCGTGTGCCGGAACCTGCTTGGTATGTACGGCCCGCTAGTCATCCGCGTGCTGCGAGGCGGGAATGAGGAGATCAGTGGGGACGAGTTGCTCATGGAGTGCGCCGCCGTGGCGCTGAGCAAGTTCATGGCGGTGTCGGACGAGTTCTGCGAGAGGCACCTGCAGCTACTCTTCACGATCTTGCAGGAATCCCCGCTTCCATCCGTGCGAGGGAACGTGATCATTGCACTGGGCGACTTGTCGTACCGTTACCCAAACCTGATCGAGCCGTGGACGACGCACCTGTACAACCGCCTCCGCGACGTCGACTTGAGCGTGCGCAAGAACACGATCGTGGTGCTGTCGCACCTGATCCTCAACGACATGATCAAGGTGAAAGCGCAGATCAGCGAGATCGCGATTTCGCTCGTGGACGAGGAAGAGGGCATCCGCAACATGACCAAGCTGTTCTTCAACGAGCTATCGAAGAAGGGGACGAATCCGATCTACAACATGCTGCCAGACGCGATCGGTCAGCTGTCTTCGAGGTACGCGCGGTGCTCTGGTGCTTTGAGGTACGGAAGTGCCGCTGACTGTGTTGCTTTTGTTCTGCAGCGAGCTCGTGTCGAACGAGAACTTCGAGTCAATCAGCCGGTTCATGATCCAGTTCCTGACGAAGGAGAAGCAGATCGAGAGCATCGTAGAGAAGCTCTGCCAGCGCTTCCCATCGGCGGTAAAGGTCAAGCACCAGCGCGACCTGTCGTTCTGTCTCGCGCAGCTCGCCCACACGGAGAAGTCGCTGCGCTACATGATCCAGAACAGGAAGCTCTTACGCGATGCGCTGACGGACTCGGGTGTGACCGACAACTTCTCCCACCTCGTCAGCAAGGTGCGGCGCGGCAACAACACCGCGTCGACGACGGCGGAGATGAAGGACGCGATCGATCAGCTCGAGAAGATCGTGGTGAGCGCGGAGAACGGCGAGGAGGAGGACGACGACGTCGCCGTTGCCGATGGTGCCGTGGCACCGAGGGAGCCCGCAACTCCGAAGCCGAAGGGGAAGGCGAAAGGGAGGCGCGGGAGCAAGAAGTCGAAGGAGCCGGCGATGCAGGTGGTCACGGAGACGCCACGGGCGAAGCGGAGCACGCGAGCGAGGAAGAAGAAGGCTCCGGTGATCGAGAGCAGCGAGGAGTCATCTGATGACGAGGAGTAGAAGTGGGAGGAGGAGCAGACTGGTGAGCAGCAGCAGCATTCATTTCGTGCGTCAGTCATGGGGAAGCAACCGTGGTGCACGAGCACCGCGCAACATGCAAGCAGCAGACAGCAGTAGCAGCTGGGGCAGGAACATGAACAGGAACGAGTGGGTCGCGCGCTAGACGGAGAGCGCTTGTCTGTCCGTGGACGACTGGAGACTCGTCATCGCCGTCAGCACCCGCAGCACGTCGTCCGGGTCCTCGACGTAGTACTGCGCGCGGCTGACCTTCATGCCCACTGTGCACGTGTAGCAGTTGCTGCCCTGCACGACGTTGAACATGTCTTCGTCCGTGCGCTCATCGCCCACCGCGAGGATGAAGTCCGAGTCCAGAGACGTCAAGTGCGGCGTCTCGCTCTCGTACTCGAGGATGCGGCTCACAGCGCGGCCCTTGTTTACGCGCCACGGGCGGATCGTAACATACTTCTTGATCCGGCACATGACGATCCCCACGGGCCGGTCGCGCAGCATCTGGTCGAAGTGCAGCTGCAGGTCCTTCGCCTGCTTGAGCCCGAACGTCGGGTCGGCGTCGCGAAAGTGCCACGTGTACGAGCAGTCCTTGATATCCAGCAGCGACCCGGGCGTGCGCTCAGTGAAGTGCTCCAAGATGCTCTCCACTTCGTCGCGCCACTCGAGCTCCACGTCGCTGAACATGCACTGCCACGACACGCTCTCGAGGTGATCGTCGGCGCCGGGTTCCCCAGCGATTGCAACGTCGACACGAGCGTCCGCACGCTTGTCCCCGCCGTCGAGCAAGTCGAGTACGCGATCTGCACTGTCGTTGGCGGCGCGTGGAGACAACTTGCCGACGGCTTCGTCCACCTTCGCTGGGTGTTTCGCAGCAGGGCGGAACCAGTACCCGTGCTCAGCTGCCAGCCCCACGCGCGAGAGGTGGCCGAACCACTCCTGCGAGCACAAGCACACACACACACCACAGCGACGTTAAGCGCAGAAGAGTCCACGGCTTCACACACACCCGCTCGTCTCTCGTACCTGCAAGCGCGTCTTGTTCCGTCCGCTGATGACATAAACCGAGTTGCGCGGATCCGCCGACAGCTCCTCCAAGCACGACAGCACGGCTGGCGACGGCGCGGCGAGCTCTGCCATGCTCTGGTAGTTCACGAGGGTGCCATCGTAGTCGAGCAAGAACAGCCGGCGCTGGCTTCGCTCGTAGTATCCGAGAAGCTGCGCTGTGTCCAGCTTCTCGAGACGGTTGTACTCCTGTGCCGTGGCTGCGGCTTCGTTCAGCGCCGACATGATGCGCTGAGCCCACAGAGTCGACGTGTATGTGTTCACGTAGCGAGAGAGCTGCTGGTGGCGAATGCGCTTCGTCGTTGTGCTCATCTTGAGAGCCGTGTCGATGCTTGCAGCAACCTGTTCGATGTGCATCGGGTTCACCAGCAGCGCGCCTTGGAACGACGACGCGCAGCTGCCAAACAGCAAGAGCGGCACGCAAGCACCGTGAAGTCAGCCACACTCGCTCTCCCACACTTCGAGCACGAGTGCCACACACGCAGCCACACATTCATGCACCACCACGCCACGTACCCAGCGAACTCGCTGTACACGAGCACGCCACCGCACGACTCTTTCTGCGCCGCGATGAACTCCATCGCCTGCAAGTTGATGCCTTCCTTGATACTGCTGATCATCCCGACGTCCGCCGAGTTGTAGAGCGCGACGAGCTGGTCGTGCTCAATCGTGCGCTGCAAGTACCGCACGGGACAGTACTCGGCAGTGCCGAACTTGCCGTTCACTCGTCCGACAAGTTCGTTGATCTGTCGGTTGAGCATCTGGTGCTGGTACGAGGCGGTGCGTCCGGCATCGCGCACGACGGCGAAGAGCACGACCTTGCCGCGGTACTCCGGATAGTGCTGCAGCAAGTACTCCATCGCCTCGAGCATCTCCGGGATGCCTTTGCAGAAGTCCAGCTTGTGGACGCCAACGATGATCTTCATGCCAGCGTGCTGGCGCTTGAGCACCTCGACCTGGGTCTGCACGCTCGGTGTGATCTCGTACTTGAGCGGATTGATACCCATCGGACAAATCCCGAGCGAGATCAGGCGGCCGTTGTACTCGACGCGACTCGGGCTCGACTCGAGCCCGAGCATGCGCGTGCACACGTTGAGGAAGTGCCGGATGTAGTCGAAGTGGTTGAACACCACGAGGTCAGCACCAAGCACCCCGTGTAGCAGCGCTTCGCGTGCCGGGAGCATCTGGAAGAACTCGGACGACGGGAACGGCGAGTGGAAGTAGAAGCCGCACGTGATGTCCGGGAAGCGGCGGCGCAGCAGACCGGGCAGGTTCATCAGCTGGTAGTCGCACACGAGCACGAGGTCGCCGTCCTTGTAGACCTCCGAGACCGCCTCGAGGAACTTCTGGTTGGCCGCGCAGTACGACTCGTACTTGTCGGCGAAGTTCTCGAGCAGCCGGCTGTCCGAGCGCTGCGGCAGCGAGTGGAAGAGCGGCCACATGATCTCGTTGCAGAACTGCAGCAGGCGCGTCGGCGGTGGCGCAGGTCGTGGCACACGCGCCGGAAGCGCCAGTCAGTTAGTAACCCGCTCGTCCGTCCGTCCGTCCGAGCAGCCATCGCTTACATACACACGCACGCGAACGCACCTGGTTGTGGAAGAGGTCGAGCATCTCGCTCGTGAGGAAGACTGGGCGGCAGTTGTACTCGGACTCGAGCTTGCGGCGCACGCCGTCCTGGCTCGACTCGTCCACGACGGCGCCCGGCCACGAAATCCACTGCACGCTATTGCCCTCGCAGAGGTAGTCGACGGCGCTCTTGAAGCCCGTGTCGGACGGCACGTACTGCCACGAGTCGTCCTGATTGGTGCGCAGCATGCGCACGCAACGGCGCGCCGAGCACACGATGATCTTGTTTGACTCACTGGCCATGGGAATAGGCCCGAGGTTGCGCGCCGCGGAGCTGTAGCGCTGCGAGTCCTGCCGCACGGCCGCCAGGCGCCGGTGCAGGTCGTGCAGCTGGTCGAGCAGCGCGCTCTCGCCGAGCTCGGCGGTCGCGAGCGGCTCCTCGACGGTAGAGAGGGGCTCCATGTCGTTAGCGGCGGCAGGTGCTTCTCCGGCGCTTGTGGTTCGGGCGGCGGAAGCGAAAGTGACGCGCTGCGCGCTCTTCATGGCCGTCGACATCGGTGTCGCGGTCGTCGAGAAGATCCTCTCGATGATGGACGCGGCGGTTGGCATAATGGCTGACAAGTCTACATGGTAGGTAGGACAAGTCTACATGATAGGTTGATATTGACCTGTTGAATTTTATGATTTGATACCTCCTCAAATACAATGCAAGCGAATTTGAAAGGGCCAACGAATTTGAAAGGAGCCCACTAGAATCCATACAAACGAACACAACCAGTGCATAGCTGACCAACGCACGTCGACGGCGACGAGACAATCAACGATGTCTCGTCGCCATCACTGTGCATGCTGCACGCTGTCGCTGTAATATCTGCTGTGGTTAGAACGATTTTTTTACTGATTATGGATGTTTTTGACTTGGATTTGACGACTTTCTGACACAGTGCCATGTTAGAATTTACGAGGATGAACATCTGTGAGAAGGAAACACAACATTATTATCAGAAATGTTATCAGTATTGTATTTTATGCCAATTCGGCATAAACGCAAAACTGATAAAAAATTATTGTGTATCTGAGACGAATTGAGAAAATAAAGCAATATACTGTTTTGCGAAATGCATTGTAGTTGACTTTGTCAGGTGACAAAGTCAACTTTTCTGACATTTTGATCCAACGAAAATGAAATATGCCCTCATAATATCGAATCAAATATTGCAAGAGAAGGTACTGTGGGTTGTTCTCGTTTATCGGGTTTGGCTTAAAACATTTTTGCTACAAGATATACGGTCTTGATGAAATGCGGTTGGCGCTAGGCGGCGCTTCGAATGAGCTCTAAAGTGCGCGACAAAAGTCTTGGAAAAAACTATTTTGTTGGCTGTACTGTCAATTTTGCTCGTAGAAGCTAAAAACATATCAAAAACGATAGAGCGCTCTGCGGCGATCGCGGTGGTACAATTCGATCATCGAAATTCGCAGTACCGGCAACGCAAGGTCAAAAAACGCATTTTTCACTATTTGGGTCATATCGAGAGTCTGCGGTCAGATTGATGACAAACCCACAGATGTGCTACTCCGAAGCTAAGAAGACGTAATAAACGATCCCTTGCGCTCGAGGATCGACTTGCACCGCTTCGGCATCGAGTTCAACAAGTTGTCGATGATGGAGGGGCCCAACTCGCCCCAGGCCTTCGAAATCGCAGTCCTGAGAGCTTCTTGCGAGGAGTACTGGCGACCGTGAGCATACACCGATCTCGTGAGGATTCCCCAGAGATGCTCGATCGGATTGAGATCCGGAGACATCGCTGGCCAGCTCATGGTGGTCACGCCGTTGGCGCTGAGCCAGGCT
>JAASFS010000883.1:0-11018 GCA_023333865.1 Globisporangium perplexum | reverse complement strand
GAGCGGCGCCCGTCGTTATCTGCGTAGGCGGGCCCAGCGACTGAGGTTTGCTGAGCGGAGTAGGCAACACCGACCAGTACATGATTTATTTTTCCGAGCGCGAAGGCCCGGTAGGGCCGAGAGCGCGAGACATCCCCAAACTGTAATCCGGATATATGATCGTATACTGATGCAACAAATGTCCGGATGTATCCGGATTTGTCGGAATCGTGTCGGAATGAATAAACCTTGACCGAACCGTTAGGATATGGATATAACTTTTGTAAGTGCATTGAGTACGCTCCGATAAGCGGTGATATTCGTCGATCTGAAGTGATAAACCCCCCTCTCATAATTTGTATTCGTATTAATTGTCACGAGTATTTCATCATCGCCCACCCGCGTTGCGCTAAACGCGCACAATCAGTCAGATTTAGTTTAGACAGTGCATTCTCAACAGTATTTACGTCAAGTTACGAAGTATTTGAATTACTCAAGGCAGGTTTCACAGTATAAACAGGCTCAAATCATTACCAGCAACTGAACTGCCTATCTGTTGACGCCGAGTGGTCACTTCCGTCCTCGACCTGCTCGCTTCTCATCGTTCATCGCGCGTCACACGTGCACCACACGTGCACCACAGCAAGAGCAAGCAAGAACAAGCAAGAACAAGCAAGAGCACGAAGAAGGAAGGAGGAGCATGTCGGACGCGGACAGCCTCGTGACGACCGTGACGTGGGTCGCGGTCGGCCTCGGCGCCATGTTCGTCGTGGCGCTGGTCGCGATGATCTACTGCTGCTGCTGGCGGACGGACGACGACGGTGGTGACGGCGCTCCCGGGTCGCTGCTCGACGGGCTGCTGCGGCGCGACCAGCTGGAGAACACGCTGCTGGAGAACGGCGAGGACGCTGGCGGCTGGCAATGCGTCGTGTGCGCCTACTCGAACGGGGAGGCGCGCAAGGCGTGCGTCATGTGCGGCACGAGCGCGGGCTTCCTGCTCTCCACGCACCGCCTCACGCGCCTCAAGAGCTCCGGCGCGCTGCTCGGCGCCGACGAGGCCGGGAGCGTCGAGGAGGACCAGCGCGCCCGCCAGCGCGCACTCTTCAAGCGCCGCATGAACTCGCTCTCGCTGCGCAAGGACCTGTCGCAGCGCCAGCGCGGCGCGATCCGGCGCCGCCTCTGGGAGCGCAAGCTCGACGCCGACGGCAAGTTCCACTGGGTGCGCCAGAACTCCACGGACGCCTTCAACGACATGGCGCTCTCGGGCACGAGCATGCTGCTCTCCGGCAACGGCCGCCCGCAGCTCGCTGGACCGCTCGAGAGCGTCGCCGACTACCACAACCTGCGCTCGCAGGGCTTCGTGGGGCAGTACGACGAGCTCGGGCGCCTTGTGTGGAAGAAGGCGGAGGATGGTGCGTCGCCCTCTCTTATGCGCGTGGCTGCTGCCGGTCGAGGCTGATGGAGTGTACTGTCTGTAGTGGCAATCGACATGGAGTCGTTCAGCCGGATGCAGGACGAGAAGCACCAGGGCGAGAAGATCGACTACGAAGTGCGTCGCTGCGTCGCTGCTCCCGAGGATTCGGAGCCTGGGCTGACTGCGCACTTGCCTCCCGACTGCTCGCAGGGCATCATGGCGATGGACTTCCGCGTCAAGAAGCAGTGGTTCCTCGTGCACCTGTCGCACATCGCGACGCCCGTGACGAAAGCAGTCTCGAAGCTCGGTGCGTGTCTGCGTGTGTGTGTGTGTGTGTGTGTGTATTTGCTGGTTCGCTGGAGACTGACGGAGCGCTCGGTGTCCGTCTCGTTCAGCGGTGACGCGTGATAACATCCTGGAGGAGACGCTCGTGCGGCTGACGGCGGCGTCGCCCGAGGCGCTGCACACGTACCTGAAGATCACGTTCGCGGGCGAGCCGGGCATCGATGCGGGCGGCCTGCTGCGCGAGTGGTTCGGCATCGTGTGCAAGGAGCTCTTCAGCGAGAAGATGGGGCTCTTCGTGGCGACGAAGGGCGAGAACATGAGCTACTGGATCGACCCGCTCTCGGGCAAGAAGAACACCAAGCACCTGCAGTACTTCCGCCTCGCCGGGATCCTCGTCGGCAAGGCGTTCTTCGAAGGACTCGTGCTCGACGTGCACCTGGCGCTGCCGCTGCTTAAGCACGTGCTCGGCATCCCGATCTCGTTCTCGGACCTCCAGTTCCTCGACGAGGACCTGCACCGCAACAGCACGTGGCTCAAGACGAACGCGAACGTGGAGAACCTGTGTCTTACGTTCAGCATCATGCTGGAGGACGGCGAGGAGGTGGACCTGAAGGCGAACGGCCGCGACGTCGACGTCACGGACGACAACAAGGAGGAGTACCTGCGCCTTGTGCTCGAGTACCGCATGCTCGAGAGTATCTCGGAGCAGCTGCAGGAGTTCCTCAACGGCATCTACGACGTCGTGCCGAAGGCGCTGCTGTCGGTGTTCGACTACCAAGAGCTCGAGCTGCTGCTCTGCGGCATCCCGACGATCGACACGGCGGACTGGAAGGCGAACACGCGGGTGCGCTACCTCACGGACGACGAAGGCCGCCGGCGGACGACGGTGGCGGAGGAGGCGCAGGACGAGGTCGTGTCGTGGTTCTGGGGCGTGCTCGAGAGCTTCACGCCGGAGGAGCGCGCGCGGCTGCTGCAGTTCACGACCGGCACGAGCCGCGTGCCCGTGGAAGGCTTCAAGGGGCTCATGAGCTCGAGCGGGATCATCCACCCGTTCACAGTGCAGCTCGTGGCGCGCGGCAACGACACGTCGGGGCTCTTCCCGAAGGCGCACACGTGCTTCAACCGCCTCGACCTGCCGCTCTACCGCAGCGCGGAGGAGATGGAGACGTATTTAACGATGGTGTCGCAGATGGAGATCGTCGGCTTCGGGCTCGAGTAGAATCGGCGGGCGGGCGGGCGGCGCTCGGGTCGGTTGGGACGGAATGCATGGGATGATAGTCTATGGCGCATGTGCTGCCTGTTGCCTGTTGCTGGTTGGGGACTCAGCTCGCGTTCTGCGCGTCGGCCGCCGCCTTCGCGGCCTTGAACGCGCGCACATCCGCCGCGATCATCTCGCGCTCGCGCTGCTGGATGCGCGCGCTGATGCCGCTCGGCGCTGCGCTGTCGGTCGCCGGCGCCGCGCCGCTGTCGAGCGCCGAGGCGCTGAGGAACGACGCCTTCTGCTTCTCCCAGCCGGCTGTAGCTGCTGGCGCCTGCTCCTCCACTGCTGCTGCTGCTGCTGCTGGAGAGGACGTCGCCGTGCTCTGCTGCTGCTGCTGCTTGGCGAGCGCCTCCTGCTCGAGCGAGTGGAGGCGGTCGCGCAAGTCCTGGATCATGGTCAGCAGCACCTGGTCCTTCTGCTCGCGCGCCACCTCGCCCTGCATCTCCTCCGCCACGTGCGCGAGCCGCCGCGCTTCGTCCTCGCGCTCCATGTCGCGCTTCACGGAACTGAGGAAGAGCGCGAGCAGCGTGCCCGGCCCGAAGGCGAAGACGGCGTAGAAGAGTTTGCGCTTGGGCGACAGGAGCTTCCTGCACGCGCACACGAGAGCGAGTGGCTCAGCTTGCTGCGCCAGTTACCGGAGATACTCACAGACGGCGGAGGGCAGAGCGGACGCACTCGACGGCGCCCGGTGGTGCCTCCGAGAAGAGCTGCTTCCACATCGACATCGCGCTCGTCTCGCGCGCTTGACACGCCAAACGCGATAGTGAAGAAAACGAGACAAAGGACAAAGTCGCGATCCGCTCTGTTCCTCCGTTAGACGCCGCTCGCTCGCTCCTGCTCACCGCGTCTCGACCTGCACCCGCCCATCCACCCATCCATCCATCGACCCACCCACCCATCGGTCGCCACCGCGCAGCAGCAGCAGCAGTCTAGTGCGTCTTGTGGACGAGGTTGTGCGCCACCCACGGCTGCCCCGAGTTGCCCGTGTTGATGCACGAGAGCACGAGTGAGCAGATTTCGTCTGCCCGCGCGCGGTCGGGCGTGCGGAGCCAGATCTCGAACCGGTAGTTGTTCACGATCTCGGTCTTCTTGTCGCGCTTGTTCTGCAGCGACGGCACCAGCACCACGGCGCCTCGGTCAGCACCAGCCGCCACCATCAGCGTCCTCTTCCTCCTCCCTCCAGCAGCCACCGCACCTTGTGGATCACGCGCACGCCCGTGATCTCGTCGCCCGGGTCGATCGTCTCGCCGATGGCGCCTAGCACTAGCTTGTCCCAAAACTCATCGAGCGCCTCGGCGCCGATCTCTGCCGTACGTACGCACACAGACAGAGCCCGTCAGCAGCACGCTCCCGCCAGCATCTCCTCCTCTTGCCGCCTACACACAACCCACCTTGCCGGATAGACCACTCGCCGCCGCGCTTGTTCTCCGGGTCCTCCCACTCGGGCGTGATCCCGTCCTTGAAGACCGCGTAGGACTCGATCGTGCGCTCCGCCAGCTTCTTGCGCGTGAAGCCGTCGAAGAGCACTTGGCTGCAGCACAGAGGGGAGAAGCGAGCGGACCGGAAAATTCCTCCGTGAGTCGCGCGCAACGCGCCACAAGCCACGAGCGGGGCGACCTCCCGGCGCACGCTGGAAAGGCTCGCAGCCACACACATCACGCACGACGCGCACCTGGGCTTGGGGATGTTGTTCCAGTACGCCCAGAACTCCTCGACCGTGCGGAACGTGCAGAGCTTGGAGAGCTTGTCGGCGTAGGCGCCTTTGCCGGTCTCGCGCTGCTCCCAGATGCTCCACGCGGTCTGCAGCTCGTGCTGGGGTTGCTCGTCCGACGCCATCGCCCTTCGAAGTTCGCTTCCAGGTCGATATTGGGGGACCTCACTTCGAGCAGGTGAGGGAGGGTACACTTCGTCATCACATAAGTGCGAATCATACGTACAGTAGGTGTTTGTCAAAGTCCGAGGGATACGCGATTGTATCGATGACGAACGCTATGTCCACCACACTCGCGATCCTAAGCACTCTCCCTCTCTCTGCGTCTCTCTCACTCATATCGCCCTCCGCTAAGCTAATGCCCTTTCGTTGAGATCGACCGCGCGATCGTCGAGCGCAGACCGCCGAGGTTCGCCTTCATTCGCGAGCGCGCGGATAGCACCTCCTCGCCCTGCTTCGTCGTCGAGGTGCACAGCCACGTGCTCAGAACGCTCTCGAGTCGCTTGAAGCCGTCGACGCTCACGAGCTGGAGCCGAACTGCGTGCGCTCCTTCGACGCCGTAGCCTGCACGAAGGTTCTGGGAGCTGGACCCAGACGATAGAGACGGCACTGCTGCTCGAGTGACGGCATCTTCCGCAGCTCGCGCGACCGCGATATGCGACTCGGACGACTGTTGGATGATCGACGACACGTGCTTCTGTTGAAAGGTGTTGTACTCCATCTCGCACTTGAGGCTCCAGGAGCGCAGCAGCGCCACCCCTTTGTCGAACTGTGCCGCTAGGATCTCGTTCATCTTGACGTTGTCGAGCACGAACTCGCTTTCGTGTCAAGCACGCAGGCAATCAACACACGGGACAGCGGGAGAGTTCGCGTGAGTCTCGATACCACAAGGCTCCATCGCGAAGTTGGACGCACTCCATCGCGACGCTGATGCACCGCTCGAGGATGCGAGGAAGGAGATACGGCCGCGACACCGACGGACTCTCGATCGCCCGCTTTCGGAGTGGATCAAGCAGCTGCAGCACCAAGAGTTCCATGTACTCCGCCTAACAGAAGCATGGTACCATCTCAGTCAAGGCATGGGATCCAACGACGCCACAGGTCACACCACTGCTGCCATAACTTACCACAGATCCTCTCAACTTGGTGGCGTCTTTGGATATCACTGGGTGGCACAGACGGCTTGCAGACTTCACGAACCGAGTCAAGGTGAGCGACGGTGACGAAGAACCAGCGCACTCAGTGAACTGCCCCAAGCAGACAACACACACACTCACGCATACACACGAACCGCTTCGGTTGCTTCCAGAATCGACTCGGTCAGCTCCGCGAGTTCGCACTTGTACTCGGCAAAGATCTCTTCAAACTCGAGCGAGATCTTCTTGACCTGCGGGATCCGAGGAGGGAAAGGACTCGGCCGCAACTCTCCTGGCATCACTGCCGGCGAGTTCGTGCTCTTTGCCGAACTGGCAACGGAGACTGCAGGCTTTGGACGCACGTACACCTGCTCCTCCTCCGCGCCTTCGTTCATCTCGATCAAACGCGACAGCTGCTCGCACTCGAGTGTCAGCTTCATGACCACATCGTGAAGCGCGATCATCGAGAGGAACGCGTTGTTGCTCAGCTGCGACTGGGACGACGACATGATGCTGCTGTTGCTGGCATTGCCGCCGCTGCTAACGACAGCGCTGGCGCTGTCAGCGCACCCCCACACTGGCCGAGTCTTGCCAATCCACTCGATGAACTTGCGCAGCGACGGCATCAGAATCGATAGCAGCATCACGAACGGACACAGTGGCGGCAGGTTCGCCATCTCGTCATCCTCGCCATCCTTGCTCCCGGACGTCGAGTCGTCGAGGAGCTGCTTGAATCGCGCGAGCACTTTGCTGCCCAGCTCGACGACAATGTGCTCCTGGAACATCTCGCCCACCGGACGCTGGTTCATCTGGTGGATCTCCCCGTACAGCTGCGCGCACTGGCAGTAGAACGCCGTGAGGTGCGGGTTGCGGCGCTCGAAGCTGAACGTGTTCGTCACGAGCGGGTTCTCGAGTCCTTTCACGCACGTGGCGCCGCAGGGTGTGTCGTCATCGTGCGCACAGAGCTCGCAGACGGATCCTTTGCGGTTGCGACTGGAGGCGGCCGCGCCGCGCTTGCCTTTCTTCTTCGTCTTGGGTCGCATCCGTCTCGCGAGAAGTGGTCGCGCGACATCTTGGAACGCTGTATTATAAATATTGCGCGTACTGTACGCGACTCCTGTCAGGCACTTCGGCACTTCTTCATCCGACCCCTACTCGAACCCGAAGCCCGTGATCTCCATCTGGATCACCTGCTCATCAAGACAAGATTCCACCACGTTAGCCAGCGTCATGCAGCTTGGACGACATCGCGAGGGAGGAACGCACCAGTGTAAGGTATGTGACGAGGTCTTCCTTCGACTGGTACACCGGCAGATCGATCCGGTTGAAGCACGTATGTGCACGTGGACACATCCCCAGCGGCGGAACCCCGCACGGCACGAGCTGGAGGCTGAACTGGTGCACGTAGCCACTCGCGCTCGTGAGCGCCTTAAAGCCCTCAACTGGCACTCGCGCCGAGCCGGTGGCGAACTGCAGTAGGCGTGCGCGCTCCACGTCGGAGAACGCCTCGACCGCCTCCCAGAACCAAATCACGGCTTGGATCTCCGCCTCGATCGCAGGAATGTCCAGCTCCGTGGCGAAGTGCAACACGCGCGAGTGCAGCTGCCAGTCCTTCACATTGACCACGGGGAGTCCGGACAGAAAGAAGTCCAGCTCTTGGTAGTCGAACACGCTCAGCATGCTCTTCGGGACGACCTCATAGAGACCCGACAAGAGCGCCGCGAGGGGTTTCGCTACGGACCCAAGCATGCGGTAGCGCAGCATGAGCGCGAGGTACTCCATCTTGTTCTCGTCCGTCACGTCGATCTCGCCACCGTTCTCCTTGAGATCCACCACGCCACCATCCGCTGCCTGGACACTGAACGTCACGCACAGCGCATCGGCATTGTCGTTGTCGCGGATCCACACCGCGCTGCGGTAGACCTCCTCGTCGAGGAACTCGAGGTCCGAGAACGTGATTGGCACGCCAAGGAAGTGCTTGAGGAGCGGCAGCGCCATGTTCGTCTCGAATACGAGTCCCTCCACGATCGCCTTGCCGAAGAGCCGACCTGCGAACGTGTAGTACTTGAGGCGATCGTCCTCGCTCTCGCCCGAGCTCGACGATGTGCTCGAGGCGGGACTGATCCAGTAGCCCATGTTCTCTGCGTGCGTCGTCGTGAAGAGCCCACGTTCGGCGCTGAAGAGCTCCTTGCACACGAGACCGAACCACTCGCGGAGCACGCCGCCCGCGTCCAGCGCCGGCTCGCCCACGAACGCAATGTTGATGTGCATCTTGAGCTGCTTCGGCGTCAAGTACCCGCCGAGTGCGATCACCGAGTCTTCCAGGATGTGGTCGCGCCGCACCGTCACACGGTGTAGCGACTCGGTGTACGGGATCGTGACGCTCGACACCTTCTTGAGTAGCCACCGCTTCTTCTCGCGGAACGTCATGGACATGAGCCCTTCGAAGTCCAGGTCCGCGGGTTGCACCGCGCGACTCTTGTCGTCCGTGTCCACCTGCACCGTCACGACATCGTCCGTCTTGCGCCACTCGACGGCGCCGTCGTCGCCCAGTTCGGTGAAGAACCCCATCGTCGCCGCGTTCTTGCGATGCAGCTGCTCCGCGACAGTGCCGCGCAGTGCGTTCGCGTGCGGGTTCTTCGCGAGGAACGTGTTGTTGCGCAGCTTGGCCATCAGCGACGCGTCGGTCGTGGTCGTCGCGGCGCGCTGCAGCACGGGCGAGGCGTGCGCAGTGCGCACCCACACGAACGCGCCGTTCGGCAGCGACACGCGCTGCCAGAGCCGGCGGCGGCTCGCGCCGCGCTGCTTCTGAGTCAGCTGCATCTGGTTGAGGCGGCGGTAGCGCAGCGCGCGCTGCCTCGCGCCGCTCACAAAGTCGATAGTGTCGATGGAGTGCGTGGCAGCGCCGGTCGCGCCGGAGGAGCTGCGCAGCATCGGGATGTCGCTCGAGTAGAGCATCGCGGTTTCCGCGAGCAGGATGGTGCTGTCGGCAGCGGCGCGCGTGGCGGGCGGCAGCAGCACCGAGAGGTTCGTGGCGCCGAGCAGGCTGCCATTGAGCAGCGAGGCGTCGGCAGAGGCACCGCAGAGCGCGCACTTGTCGCTCTCCGGGTGGTTCAGGTGGATGCAGACGACACACTGCCACTCGCTCGCGCCGTCCGCGAGCGCCGTGTCTGCCAGGTCCTCGCGCAGCAGTAGCAGGTTGCGGCCGTCGATCATGTCGATGCTATACCCATAGAGCGCGTCGTCGCCGCCGCCGCCGTCGCCGCGGCAGTGGCGCGCGCAGAGCACCAGCAGGCAGAAGAGCAGGAACACGGTGCACGCGACCACGCCGAGCAGCAGGTTCGTCTGTGTGCTGTCATCCGCCATGCTGCTGAGCGCGCACGATGTCACGCACGCGGAGGAGCAAGTTCTGGACTGCCGATCTGTGATCCAGGTTGCAACCCCATGACGACCATGACACCCATTCCCATACTCAATCCAAGACACGGAATGTCACTTGTGTTCAGTATGGTCTCATCGATCTGAACATTACCACACCATTTGTGATCGCAGGTTACTGTGACGATAGAAACTACACTTACAATAGAAACTACTCCGTTCACGACACGCGATGCCTCGCGCGACGAAGACTGCTCCTGCTCCTGCTCCTGCTCACGACGTTCCATCCCGTGCCGGCTGCTGCTGCGGCCGCTGCTACTACCGCTGCTCGGGATGTGCATCGCCTTGAGCTCGCGAGAGCAGCTCACGTTATATACCGAGCCGTGCTCGGTTCCGCTGTGTCTGCAAACAACCAAAGCCATCCATGCTTCCACGAGTACTCCGCCGCCCGCCCTCGCGACCAGCACGAGCTCCACAACCTTCCAGGGGCGGAGGTGTGTGCTACGTTCTTGCTGGAGGAGGTCCGCAACTCCGCGAAGGACATGGAGGACATGATAGCGCACACGGTGTCGGGCTTCAGCAACACATCCATCAGCAGGTGTTACGGCTCTCAAGTGGTGCGGCGAGACATCCTTGCACACGCGCGGCGAACATCGCTCGAAGGACTCCTCCAGCGACAGCACGAAGACAATCGCCGACTCGAGCAGCAGCAGATCCTGCAGGACCTATAGCGGCAGCGGCTGCAGGATCAGCGGCAGCAGGTGCTGGTGGAGGAGGAACAATTGCGCGTCCTGAAGCGGCATTTGCAGGACCTGCGGCAGACGCTGAAGGAGCAGCGACAGTGGCTAGAGGAGCAGCGCCAGTGTGACGGGGGGACCCGTTACGCGGCGTGCACGTTTGCGCTGGAAGGAAGCGTGCTTCACAGCCAAGTCTCTGACTTGACTGAAAGTTTATATGCGGAGCGAGAATGATCTCGCTCTGAGGTGCGCTCTCATAAATGGGTGTGTGTATGAAAACTGTAACCGGGCGTGCCCGAGTTACGCAGCACAGTAGGGAGGAAGCGTGCGTGGACACCTTCCGCAAGGATTCCTGTCAAAGACGGAAAGACGTTGGGCACTTGTGCTCCAAAAACCAAAGTGTTATTTCGTAGCTTAGTGCGGCTCCACCCGTTGGTGTGAGCTTGTAGATTTGTATACTATACTAAATCTAATATGCCTAAAATTGAGTGGCTCTGAGAGCCCTACTGATCTTATTGGTCTTTATTGTGCTAATAGTAGCCAATCGGAAAGGCCGCAATTATTGCTGGCTCTAAAGATATTGCGCGGATAGTAATCCGGCAGCGCTGGGTTATATTTAATAACCAGCGCGTGTAACCCCGTTACAATCCGCCAATCAGAGACCGGACCGCCCCTGTCCAAAACCCTATACCTATGATAGGCCCGGACTTGAATTGTGTCCAGTGCTCTATAACCGGATCCAGATCGTGTCTGGACCACTCTTCCGAGCGACCGCCGCCCCGAAGCGACGACGACGCCGAACGCTTTCCCGCGTGTCTCTGACGGAGCCAGACGAATACCGAAGACGCACAAGTGCATGCGAGTATCGAACCAAGTGTGCTTGCATATTTGCATGTGATTGTGTGTGTTGGGAGCCAAAGCTTCGATCCTCCAGATTCGTATTGCTTCGATCAAAGAGCTATCCAAAGGGTACACAGTGTAACCGGGCGTGCCCGAGTTACGCAGCACAGTAGGGAGGAAGCGTGCGTGAGCACCTTCCACAAGGATTCCAGTCAAAGACGGAAAGACGTTGGGCACTTCTGCTCCAAAAACCAAAGTGTTATTTCGTAGCTTAGTG
>JAASFS010000882.1:0-11020 GCA_023333865.1 Globisporangium perplexum | reverse complement strand
GTACTACGCGCACATGCATCTGTCGCCGGTGCTGGGGATGCCTCCCGACGCGGTCGAGGGCATGTCTTTCGCGTCCAACTTTTGCTTCAAGACGCTCATCCGGACTGTGGTCGAGTACCTCAACGTGTCGGCGCAGGTCGAGGCGGGACCTTAGGGCGTGTTGTGTATGAGAGAGATCGCTGCCCGCTGCGATTCGACCAGTAAGTTGCTCGCGCGCTCTGGTGTCGCTAACACCGAAGCCGTGAAGCTGCTGCCATGTACACTGCTGACCTGGAGGACCCTCCTGCAATCCAAGCGAGCGTTCGGGGCGTACCTGTTCAAGAGCTTTGGGTCTCTCTCTCTCTCTCTCTCTCTAGCTCTCTCTAGCTCTCTAACTGAGCGACGCGGTCGACTTCTTCGCTGAGTTCGTCAACGTGGACGAGGAGCATACGATGCGCAAACCCGTCGAGCCTGTCGTTCGATGAGGTGGCTGGCGTCCCGCTCAGCGCCAACCAGGTCGTTGACTGCGCGAGAGGATGTTGGGACGACGCGTTCCAAGTCGTCTACGACCGTGAGGCGCTCAGGAAAGGTGGCAGTTGCTTCCAGTTCGTGTCGCTGTTGCCCTCGACAGAGCCGCCAGTGGTGACTCGGTTCGGCGCGGCGGATGTCGGTCGACTCGAGCAGAGGTGCCATTCAATGCGATGATGCGGGCACTGAAGACCAGTCGAGTGCGCGGAGGGCTGACACTGCAGCGGCGGAGCATGTCTCGCGGTTCGCCACCTGTGCTGTGAGCCGCAAGAATCGATCGGCAAACCAACGATGCATGTGCTGATAGCGGTAGGTTAGGTGTGTTGGTGTCCTGCAGGCAGTCTTCAAGGAGAGGACGCAGCGGAGCCATCGCTTTGAGAGCTGGAAGCTGGGAGCCCGTGCTTCCGCACGTCCAAAGTGGATGGCGACTCGATCTCCGCGCCACTCTGCATCGCGAGGGCGAGGGCTGGCGTACGTGTGCGAGCGAGCGAGGCATCCACAAGAACTCGCACGGTGCTCAGCGACGCGGTGGCGGCGGCGGAGGTGGCTGACTGCTGAGGTGGGAAGCTCACGATCGATGGCGACTGACGAACTGGCGCAAGAGTTGATGGGGTGCAACTCGAGGAAGGAGGATGGAAGGAGGGAGGGAGACGCCATCTCTGCGCCGCAGCCCTGTCGTGCCGTGCTGTGAGCTGCGAGCTGCGCGCCTCCCCACAAGAATCGCGAGCGCGAGTTCTTACATCGCTCGCTTGACGACGACGATCTCAGCCAGGTCGAGCATATGATTTGGACAGAGGGGGATGCCCGATGCGGAAGGACGAGACCCGAATGACCTGAAAGCCCCGCGAGAGCTTTGGGTTTGCATGTTGAGCTCATGGTTGCGCTTCGGACGAGCGATCGATTGATCGATCGATCGGTCGATCGATCTGTTGCGAGGGAGGCGAGGGAGGCGAGGGAGGCGAGGGAGGCACCTCGACAGAAAACGTCGGTGGAATCCATTTGCAAGTCAGGTGTGTGTGAATCGCCCTTCTAGCAGGTGTATATCGGCGCGGGGAGCGGCCACGCGCAAAAGGATCCGAGATCCGCGCATACTGTGAAGCATGTGCAGGTGGGTGAGCGAGCGAGTGAGCGTGCATGCAGCGCGCAGTGGCCACTCCGCCACGACCGTCATGGCTACGAACCTCGAAGGCCATGCTGGTCTCTCCGACGACGAACGAAAGCCGATGTCTCAGTGCAAAAAAGGTAGCCATTTCGTGAAATTTCACACTGATATCAGCAGCAAGCGTGCTGCGCGCACCATGCTCTCGCCACGCACTCGAATGCACTCTTGTCGTCGACGACGCCTTACTTCGACGCCGCCCCAGATACTACGAGTGTATATGTGTGTGCGCGAGTCTCGTCTCCCGTTCTTCCGCCCTCGGTCGGCCTCCCCGCCAGGACAACAACGAAAACAGCGAGCGGCGTGCGCAAGGCGTGAAAGCGAACGCAGCACGCACGGCAGAGGCAGAGACCAGAAGCCCCAAACTCGCTGGATGGCCCACGTCCGCACGAGACACTCGCGCAGCTACTTCGTGAAGCTACTCGCTCGAGTTCGCTTGTTGCTAGTAACTATTGTCGAGTCAAGTCGCCGACGGAGCGATGTACTCATTACCAGTGCTGTGCTGTGAACTCGAACGTCGGCCATCTCGATGCGAGCGGTGAACAAACCGAGGGAGCAGAGGCACCAGCTTCGCTCTCGATCTCTCGTTCTCCGCTTCGAGGGCTTCGAGGGCTTCGAGGGCTTCGAGCTCTCTCTCTCGCTAGCTTGTTATTCGACACTGTGGAGAACGTCGAACGCGCGCGTCGAACTCGGCGAACTGACTGGCTCGCGCCGCAAGCGAGCGCGCCGCGTTCTCCGCCGCCTGCTGCACGCGATCGCCAGCGCGCGCGTGCGTTGGAAGAGCGCGATGTGGAGTTGCTTGGCTCTCTCGACGGCCTTGACCGCATGTGGTGGCCGTGGTAAAAGCAGCACTCGCGCAAGCAGACCGCAAAGCGCCACGCTCGCATATCTCCATGAACAGCGAGCGCCTTGGAAGTTGCCCTCGCTCGCTGTATGCAGGAAGCCGGGTGCGGGATGCCTCTCCCGTCTGCTTTTTGAGAAACCGCGCGCTGTGCGATCCGCCAGTCTGGAGACTGGAGTCTGGAGTTTGGAGACTGGAGACTGGAGACTGGAGACTGGAGACTGGAGACTGGAGCCCGACTCGAGACTCGCGCTCCGAGCTAGCTCGTTCGGAGGCTCGCAGCTGCGCCTCGTGTGATGGACAGGCGAGTGCATTTGAGTGAGCGCCGGATGCTTGCAGCGTCCGCCCACGTGTTTGTGCTTCGCTTCGCTTTCGCGCCGCCGCTTACTTCTTCTCGCTGTTTCTGCTGCTGCTGCTCGCTGCTGCTCTCTACTCGCTGCTCGCCGCTTCTCTCAGTCGCGAAAAAGAGCTCTCTCGCACACACACACACACACTTGCCATTCGCCCGCAAGGTGCGCACAGAGTACAAGTCGCCGCTCACAGCCTCGTGGCGGTCGTCGTGGTCGTCTGCTCAATCAGACGCCTGAGCTGAAAAGTGTATATCGCTTCTTGCGTGTCAGGTGCTCTCTCTAGTGCAGCGAAACAAGAAGACGCCCTCCGCCCGACTTTCTCTCGCATGGCGACGCTCGGCGCCGCGGTGAGGATGCTGCGCGATCAGCAGCAGGACCAGCAACAACAACCGCTCGGGTGGACGAGCCCTGAAGCCGACGCCGTGCGCAAGTCCGACGAGCAGCCGCAGGGTGACGGCGATGACGAAGACGGTGATGGCGAGAATGATGACGGCAGCAAGGAGCCCCAGACGCAGCCGGGCAGCAAGACGAGCGGCGTGCCGGTGCGCGTCGGCCGCTCCCAGTCGCTCACGGACCGCAAGACACCGCCCATGTTCCCGAGTCCGACGAACAGCAGCAGCAGTAGTAGCAGCAGCGACAACAACGGCTTCCCGACAGGCAGCTCGGACCTCGAAACCAGCGCGGTTGTGACTTCGTCCTCTTCGAGCGCTTCGACGCAGCCGCTCTCGAGCGATGCTGAGCGTCTCCCAGAGACGTCCAACGACGGCGTCGGCTCTGCAGCGCCAGCCAACCCTGCTCCTCTCGTGACGCAGCAGCAGCTCGCGAGCGACCCGCGCTTCGCGCGACGCAATCGCCGCTCCATGTCCGCCGAGTTCACGCTCAGCATGCTGCAGCAGGAGCTCGGGTACCCCACGCGCAAGTCCTCGCGCCGCGACTCGATCGAGCGCCGGAGCCGCCGCGCGAGCTCGATGATCCTGGAGGAAGAGCTGAGCAGCGGCGACGACGCGGCGCCGCCGTCTCTGAGCACGGTCGCTTCGAGCAGCCAGGTGAAGAGCGAGAGCGTCGACAGCAGCTATGAACCAGAACCCGAGCGCCGCTCGATGCCGCGACGCCACTCGATCGAGTCGGCGACTGCCGGTGGCGCGTATGCGAGCACCGGGAGCGACTGCGGCGCCACGAAGCGCGGGAGCTACGACGATGCGAACGCCACGACCGCGGACGAGGTGAGCGACGACGAGAACCCCCACGGCCGTGCGGGTGATGACGACGACGAGGAAGAGAACTTCATGGACTCGCGGATCGCGTCCGTCACGGGCTTCAGCCAGGACACGGACGGCATCGTGTACTACGAGATCATCGTGCGGTCGGTGGCGCACGGTCCGCTCTCGGCGTACAAGGTCCGCCGGCGGTACTCGGAGTTCCGCGACCTGCACCGCGCGCTGTCGGCGGTCATGCCGGTGTCGCGGAAAGCTCCGCAGCTGGCGGAGCTCGTGAACCCGCTGCACAGCGACGAAGCGTCCGGGGTGCTGTGCTCTCCGGTGACGGTGTCGCAGACTGAGCGCGTGCGCGACCACGTGCTGCCGCCGCTGCCCGACCGCGGTGGGCTCTGGTCACTCCTGCAGTTCGACACGACGCCGTTCCTCGAGCGGCGCGCCAAGTACTTCGAGGCGCTGCTCGTCGCGTGCCAGAACCACGCGCGCGCGAGGGAGAGCCGATTGCTGAACGAGTTCCTCGGCCCGCCGCCGGACTCGGTGGCGCTGCACATGTCGGTCGAGAACAGCTACGTGAGCCTCAACCGATTCGCTGCGCCGAAGCTGCGGCTGTCGGTCGAAGCCCAGGAGCGGAAGCAGAAGGCGCGCAACATCAGCCGCCGCCGCTCGTCGGTGCACCGCGCGGCGTCGGTGGCCGAGTGCTGCTGAGCAAGCGCTCTCCGTTCTTCCTCCAGCCCCGCGAGAGATGGCGACGATGAACAAACAAGTAGTTAGTATGAGCGAGTCCGAACGGCGGCGGCGGCGGCGGCGCGCGGCTCGTGTTGCCTGGATCGAGTCCACCGGATCGAGACGACCAGGACGCGCCGCGCTCGCTGCGCTGGCCCGCTGCTTCGCAGTAGGCGACTCGCGCCGATAGATATTCTCCCCTCCCACCACCACCACCACCGACGACAACCACGAGGACCTCGACGCCCACCAAGTCTTCGCTGTATGTTACGAGCACCAGCCATTGACCAGAGCCATGTCCTCTGCGACCGACACTGTAAACCACCAACACGTGAACCATCGATCCCTCCTCAGCGTTCGCATTCGTCTGCGACCAAACTGTAGAGCAGCTTGACCTTGTCTCTCGCCGAGGGCTCGTCGAACTCCAGGACGTCGTCGCCAGACTTCGTCGCCAGACTCATCTTCGTCGCCACGACACCGTTGCTCCCACTCGACGCCTTCGCCTTCGCCTCCATCTCCTTCGCCTTACTCTTTGCTCGCGGCGTCTCGAGGATCAGCGGGAAAATCTCGAAGTGCGGCGCGTTCATGAGCCAGCGGAACGCCGCGACTCGGATCTTCCCGCGACCGATGTTTGCGTGGCGGTCTGTCCTGGATCCGCTCGCTCCGTGCGAGCCGTTCACGTGCACGACCTTGAGCGCATCGTGCCACTCGGGTCCCATGCTGTCATAGAACGCCTGCATCATCGCCTCGCACTTCTCTTCGGTGTCGAGCTCCCATCCGCTGGCGAAGACGTGGCACATGTCGAGACACACTCCGTGTCGCGCTCGAGCGTCGTCTGCGGTAGACAGCCGAGCCACGTCCGTGACAATCGTGCGCAGCTCCTGGAAGGAGCTCCCCAAGACGTTCCCTTGGCTGCTCATGGTCTCCACGGCAAGCGTCGTGCTCGTCGTGCTGTCCAACACTGTCGCCACACTCTCAGCTGCGAAACGGAGACTCTGACGCCGCAGCTCGGCTTCAGCAGCGCCTTCGACGCGCTCTCCATCGCCGTGTTCTTCTCTGCCCTGATCCTTAGCGCTCGCCTTGCGCTTCTTGGCTCGCGGCGGCTTGCTGATCTTGCTACTAGCTTCGCTCCGCGCACGCTTGACTCCAGCTCTCGCGACGCGGGTACAGGATCCCGGGTGGAACACGTACAGCTGCACTCCGAGCTGCGCGCACTTGCTCACCTCCTCAATCATGAGCGCCACGCTCTTCGCGCGCAGCTTTGCGTCGTGGGTCCCCAGATTGATCAAGTATGAGCCGTGCACCACGACGTGCTCGAGGCGGATCTGCCGATGCGGACGCTGCTGGCGATCTGCTGCGTCGTCACTCGCTTGTGACGACAGCGCTTGACGGAACTGCGCGACCTTCGCCGAAGTCAACGGCGCCACCGCCTTCCACGACACCCGAGGACGCACGAAGAACGCGGCGCTCCGAGCCGAGGGACCGAGCGCGAGGCAGTTGGCGATGGCGCGATCTGCGCCGCCGGACGCCGACACATGCGCGCTGACAACCCTGTTCTTCGGCGGTGGCGGCGGTGCCATCGCCATTGGTGGCGGAGACTCGTGCGCCGCGGTCGCAATCGCGGTCGCTGCCACGGTGCTGGCCGTCACTGCACCTTGGGCTTCTTGAGCTTCATGCCGCCGATCTCACAGTGCCTCGTTGGCAGCACAGGCTTCTGCGCCGGGTCCCGGATCCTGCGAGCACAGCAGCAACGCCGCCATCCACCAACGCGATCGCCGGTCGCCGTGTCTCTCCGTGTTCCTCTGCGTTTATCTATCTGACGAGTGAGGAAGTACGAGCACTGCGCCTGCCCTCTCGCTCTACCACCGCACAGCCCACAGTCCGCTCGTGCTCTTCTGCCAGCGCGTCCCAGACTCGCGCTTAGTTCGGCACGATCTTGGCGACGTACTCTGCGATCTCCGGGGCGAGGTACTCGGCGAGCTCCTCCCGCGTCACCCAGAGGTAGTCCTCGGCCTTCTCACTCTTGAGCTGCACCTCGCCGTCCAGGAACTGCGACTTGTAGAAGAACACCTTCGTGCCGTCGAACTCCGAGCCGTCGTCCTCGTGCAGGTACTTGACGTAGCCGATCGGCGCGAAGCCCACCGGTGTGACCTCGAGCTCCTCACCCACGTGCGCGGCGACGTGGCGCACCGCGGCGTCACGCATCTTCTCCTCCTCGAGCTTCTCGCCGACCGGGAAGAACCACGGGAACTTGGCGTCCGGCGCGCTGTTCTTCACGAGCAGGAACACGCGGCCCTTAAGTGCTCGGTTGAGCGACTTGCGGTTGTTGGTCGCGTCTAGAGCGCGCCAGCACCACCACCACGCATTAGTTCTTCCGATCCCATGCGTGTCAAACACTTCCCAGAAAGACTGCTATCGCACCGTCCTCCGTCTCGCGCGGCGCCAGTGCGAAGCCCGCGCCGTAGAGCTCATCCGGGTCCTCCGGCTCGTTCGGCAGCGGCGCCTCCTCCGGCGTGATGTGGCGCGCACCGGGCTCCATGAACCAGAAGTCCTCGTCCAGGCGCTGGTCCTCGCGCAAGCTCATCTCGTGCAGCATGAGCTCGAAGTCCTCCTCGTAGTCCTGGAGGTCCGGCTGGATCACGGGCAGGCGCTCCAGGATGCCGGCGCTCAGCACGCGCCAGCGCTTGCCATCCTCCGCAGGCGGCGTCACCAGGTAGTTCTGGCGCACCACCTTGGCGCGCGGCGGCTGCCGGGGCGTCGCAGCCGGGTTGCGCTTGCGCTCCTCCTCGCGAGCCTTCTGGCGCCACGAGACGCGCGGCTTGGACTTGCTGGTCGCGAACGCGCGCACGCGCGACGGCAACGGGGCGAGCGGCGCGGCGCTGCGGATCGCGAACATGCTGGCGGGCGAACGGGCGGTTCACTCGGCGGCGCTCGACGCTGGGCTGAGCACGACCTGCGCTGCTTGTCTCTCGTGTTGTGTGAGCCACGAGATTTGCGATGAGGATATAAGCGGGAGCTCACGGTTCGAGTCTTGGTTATTGCGATTGTATGTGGGCGAGAGCTATGCTTGAAATTAGTATGCCTCTGCGGATGAGAACGAGAATGTAGGGTATGTGCGGAGTTAGTGCAGCAAGCAACTGCATTGCACATGTCATACCAGCAAATGTGCGGACTTAGTTGCAGCGATGGAACGAGCACGGATCTCAAGCTCACGACGATCTGCATCGAGAAGCTCCACCCTCAAGCACAGCACCAGCGCCACCACTCCAGGCTCATATCAAGTACATTCATTGTGCGGCTACAGCTCCTTGTTGAAGAGCGGGTGGTTCGAGCGCCCGACCTTGGCGGTCGCCTGCGAGCCCGACGACGCCACAATGTTGCGCCGCGCGTCCGAGCCGGTGGAGCGCGCGGCCACCGGCGCAGCGCTGCGGCGCTCCAGTATCGCGGTGGTCCACGCATCCACCTCTGCACGGTGTGCATCGCTGAAGCGCAGACGCTTGCGCGTCGCGACCGCCAGCACCGCCTCCACCATCGTGCGTGCCCAGGGCGTCGAGTGCTTGCCGAAGAGTGTGCGCAGCAGCGGCATCACGAGCGCGAACTCGCCGGAGCGGTCGTCCCTGTCGCCCTCACCGCCACTGCCGCCACCGGTCGGGAGGCTCTCGAGACGCGCCTGCACCACCTTGGCCGCCTTCACGAACTGGTACGTCTCGTCCGTGAAGAGCTGCTCGTGCGTGACGCCCAGCAGCTGCCAGTCGGCGATGCGCTCTGCGTACGCCCGCCCGACGCCGGCGCCAGCGTCGCCGCTGTCCAACGTCTCGACCTTGGCCACGACCTGCTGCACGAGCGCCGCGAGCTCTTTCGAGCCGCTCCACCTGTCTGCTGTCGCTGCGACCACGTCCGCCAGTGCGTCGAGGAACAGCGCGCAGGTGGCTGCGTCCATCTTGTCAGTCGCCAGTCGCGCGAAGAGCTCGCTGGCCTTGGGGAACTTCTTCTCTGTGAGCTGCGCGCAGACAAACCCGAACCAGGTGTTTAAGCGAGTGATCGTGGAGAGTGCAGAGCGGCGCGATGCGTGCGCGTGTTCGCACGCACCATGTAGCTCCTGAGCTTCGCGACGGTCGCCGGGAGGTCGAGCGGCTGGTCGCTTGCTGGGCTCTTCCGGCGCTTCGCCCGGCGCGTGTCCGGCGCTGGCGGCGCTGCGGCGACGGCTGCCTCCGCGCTGCGCTTCACGCGCGAGGGCGGCGGCAAGCCCGCGTACATGTCGTCTTCCTCCGCCGCCATGGTCAACCCGATCCTGGGTTACTTCACTACCAACTCTTCCACAAATCTGGACTTTGTCTTGGAAAAAGTATGCCAGCGTTTTGATCCGGATCATAAAACACGTGGAAACAGCTCCAGACATGGAGCTCGAGCGCCGCAGCGCGGAGGAGGGCGGGCTGCACCCGCTGGCGCTCGGCCTGGGCGTCGTCGGCCTCCTCGTGCTCATCGTGGTGGTCGCGGCGTCCTCGTACCAGCGCGAGCGCCTGCAGCACATGGCGCGCAAGATGCTGCGCAAGAAGCGCCACTCGGTCGGCGCCGACAAGCAGTGTACGTGTGCTGCCCTGTGTGTGTGCGTTGGGGGGAGGGGAGAGATTCGCGCGTGCCGATCGGTACGAACGCCTGAGCGCTGACGCCGCGTGGCTGTCGGGGAACGCGCAGTCGACAGCGCGCCGGTGGGCACGCTCCCGGGCTTCGTCACGACCGCCGCGGAGGCGGGCAACGCGCGCGTCGTCAAGCGCTGGGTGAACTCCACGGGCAGAGACGTGGACAGCCGCAGCAACGAGAACCTCACGGCGCTGCACTACGCGGCGCGCGGCGGCCACAACGAGTGCACGCGGTGCGTTCGCCTGGCGGCTGCGGTGGTGCTGGTGCTGGTGCTGACAGCGGCGCTCGTGGCACCTGCAGGCTGCTGCTCGAGGCGCGCGCAGACCCGAACGTGCTGGACGAGCGGCGCATCACGCCGCTGCACCTGGCGGCGCTGGGCGGCCACGCGCTGTGCGTGAAGCTGCTGCTGGACCACCACGCAGACCCATTCAGAGAAGACGTGGACCAGCACTCGCCGCTCGCGATCGCCGAGCAGAGCGGGAACGTCGGCTGCGCGCGGCTGCTGCAGCGCGCGATGGCGAAGGCGGCGGTGGGCGAGGACTCGCTGCAGGGCGACACGGCGCTCACGCTGCGCGCCGGCACCAGTCGCCTCGACAGCACCGTCTAGCAAGTGAGAGGGAGAGAGAGAGAGAGAGAGAGGGAGGGAGGGATCGACCGCCGCAGAAGCAAGCGGCAGCGAGGGAAGTGAAGAGAGGTCGTGGGTGTGAGCTCTGCATCAACAGCGCGGTGCCGTCGTGCGCGTGGGGCTGTTTGGCTGGTGGTGCGTCTCCGCTGGTGTCCGAGGCGCCGTCGATGAGCGTTCCCTCGCATCGCACCCGCCGTCCACTTCCACTCGATCGCCTTCGCACGTTGTCGTCACAGTCGCGGATCCGACGGTCAGCGCCCCAACTCGCTTGCTGCTGAGCTGTCGAGTTCCAGGAAGGAAGGGAGGCGGCGGTGGCAAGTCCATTGAACTGCGTCGAGGCATCGATCGCGACCTGCGGGCAGCGCGCGTGCGCTCCGCACCGCGACAGGAAGGTATCTGCTCGAGTGCGCGCCGCTCGCCTCGCTGTCGAGTTGTCGTGCTGCCACCCAAGCGCGGAGAGGCGAGCGGTTCGTGTCCAGCGATGAAGGGAGCGCCGCCGACGACGAGCACGCCTGCCATCTTGAAGCTTCGAAGCATCTGCGTTCACAGCAGCGCGAGGCAGCGGTGCTGACACCAGTGCCACTGTGTTCGCGAGTCGGTTCAGCTCCTCTCGCTCGCTCGCTCGCCAGCTTCATCTGCGCTCAAATGAGGTGTGCAGCGAGCGAGCGAGTTAGTGACGACGACCACCTTAACGCGCGCGAGCTGCTTCGCTGAGCGAGCATTCAGCGTAATTGTTCGTCAACCCGGCATTCCATAGTAGAAGAAGTGCTGGTCACTCTGGCTGGTTGGTGGTCGCACAAGCACACACCTCGGTGTCTTGGCGCCGGTGTCTTGGCGCCGGTGTCTACCACCTGTTGACTTCATCACTGCTCGCTCGAGCAACCGGGCTTCTATCTCCTCCTCGTCCTTCTCCACTTCTTCTACATCTTCGCGCTCATGTCCAAGATGAGCTCAACATCG
>JAASFS010000881.1:0-11021 GCA_023333865.1 Globisporangium perplexum | reverse complement strand
CGCGCACGCCATCGCGCGCTTCCAGGCCATCTTCCGCGGACGCCGCTCCCGCGAGATCCACGTCGACCGCGTCAAGCGAGGCCTGCGTGCGTCCTCGTCCCCCGCTCCACTCTTCTTCTTATTCTGCTACTCGCTCGTCCTTGCATGCTCTAGTCATGTGGCGCCACTTCGAGTGCTCACGACCGACATCTTGCTCTGCTTGTCCTTTCCTGGTATCTGCTGAGCAGCGTGGTCGCCGTTCGTGCCGGCGAAGATGGACGCAGTACGCAAGATCCTCGAGCTCGCGGCGCCACAGCCTGGAGAGACGCTGCTGGATGTCGGCAGCGGTGACGGCCGCGTGGTGCTCGCAGCGGCGGCTCTCCAGCCCTGGCTCAAATGCGCGCTTGGCGTGGAGATCGACGCGGCGCTCGTTGCGCTCTCTCGGCGCTTAGCGCGCGAACAGCATCTAGACACCAAGGTGTCCGTGCTCCACGCTGACTGGGCGACGGTCGACATGGAGTTCGTTGACATTGTGGTGCTCTTCTTTCTCCCTCACCGCGACATCGCCGCCATACTTCAGCGCAAGCTGCGCGCAGGCGTGCGCGTCGTCACGTACGTGTTCCAGATCCCGGAATGGCGGCCCGAGCGAGTGGAGGCGACAGTGCCGTTCATGACCGACCGCGGCCAGTCCTTGGTGTACTTGTACCGCGTTCCTCCAGCGGAGTAGAACTACAGGAGTCGCAGCATAAGACGCATAAGACCAACATTGTACAACTGACTATTCCAAGGTACTCGCAAGGCTCGCGACGCGCGCGTGTGCGTGCGTACGCATCGTCACATTCGTTAGCACTGTCTGGAGCTCTCTGGTAGCAACAGCAGCAGCAGTAGCGCTCGACGGACACAACAGGAGGGCGAAGCGCAGCACGATGAGCACCAGCGGCTTCGGCATCTGCGGCCACAAGAACTCGTTCTCGACCGGCGTGAAGATCGGCAACTATGTCGAAGAGCGCATCGGTGTGCGGCTGGCGCAGACCAGCGCCACGCGGCCGATCAACAAGCTCACCGAGACGTCTGCGAGCTTCATCGACCCGCGCGACATGCCCGACAAGTGCGCGCACGCGCCGAAGGAGAACCTCGTCGAGCGCGTGATGCTGCGCCAGGGACTGTCGTATGACCTCGTCTTCGAGCACGGTGCGCCGCATATCCCGACTCCCGACGAGCTGCGCCGGAAGTACACACCGACGTCACTCGACTTTGGTAGTGGCCTGCCAGCGTCCGCGACGGCGTCGCTGAGCACGGAGCCCGTGCGGCTGAAAGAGCTCGAGCTCAAGCGCGCGCGGGAGCTGCGGGAGCAGAAGCACATCTATACGACTACGAACCAAGCGATCGTGCCGTTCGCCCGCGCCGGCAAGTGACTGCATCAGAGGAGAGAGAGGTCGAAGCAATAAGAACGCTATGCTGCTACATCCGCTCCTCCTAACCACTGGCGTTCCCCGGAGATGACTGTAGCTCGGACTCGATGAGCCGCAGCAACTCGTCTGGGAACTCGTGTCTCTCCATGACCTCGACAAAACTGCTACTGCTGCTGCTGCTCATGATCACCGTCAGATCACCGCTACATCGCTCTCCGCGAGAAGACCCACGGACTAGCACGAACCTGGTCGTGGCGTCTCCGTGGCTACTTGCAAGAGGCGACGGCGCGATCGGACTCCGGGGCAACTCGGTAGCCGGCAGACGCTTCAGGCTGTCTGCAAGCTCTCGCCACTCTGTTGTGAAGCACACCGTCGCTCTCGAGTCTACCAGGTGCTCGCACATCGCCAGCGCAAGCGCGAGTCCTTCCGCTACACGACGACACCGAAGACAAGACACAACGTCAGACTAGGAGCGTTGTCCGCCGGCATATTCTCTTCTTGCCTACCGTTCGAAGTGCCGCGACAGAGATCATCGACGAGTACGAGCGACGCCGGAGTCGCGAACCGGAAGATCCTCGCCATCTCCTTCATCTCGGTCATGAACGTCGAGTGCCCGATGAACTGCTCGTCGTACACTCCGGTGCGCACGAGCATTGCGTCAAAGACGGGCAGCTTCGCCGCGCTGCTGGGCACGAAGCACCCAATCTGGTTGAGTATAGCGATGATACCGATCGTACGAGGCACGCTGCCGTTCGCCTCTGCATCACCACTGGTGAGCAGCAGGAACGTCTTCCCCTGCCTCTGCGACAAGCAGATCTCCTGCAGAGTCTGCTCCCGTTGCTCTCTGTCCACGTCGCTGGAGCTCTTCTCTTGGAACGGATCGAACGGATCGACGATCTCCATGCTCCAAGCGCCATCTCCGCCGTTTGTGTTCTCTAGCTTCGGACACGCGAACCCTCGCTCCCTTGACACGCCCGCAAAGCTCGCCAGCACGTCCAACTCCGCGACGACTTGTCCAAGACGATCGAGGACATCGCCAATCTGTGACTGGAGGATCGCGAACAGCTCGCCTACCAGAGCGTCCTCGGCCTCTTGATGCCGAAGCCTCAGCGATCGCCACACCGCACCGAGGCGATCCAGCTCGCTCGTGGAGAAGAGCACGCCAGTCGCCTTCGACGTCCGCTGCACAGTCACGAACGAGCCGCTGAGCTGGTGGACGCGGTGGCTGTCTTGTCTGGATACTCGCAGCAGTACTTGCATCCCTCGGAGACTGGCGGTGGTGTCGTCGTCGAACACGACTCGGATCCGCTCGGTCGGCAAGCGCAAGGTGCCGGCAGTCTGGTGCAGCGGGCAGAAGTCAATACGACCGAGATGGCATCCGTCACTCTCAAGAGGGCGTCGACACGAACCTTCTGCTTGACACTCTCGATGTCGGCTTCGCACTGCTTGATCCGATCGCGAAGTTCGTGGAGCTGCACTGCTCGCTGTGTGTGTTCTGAGACTCGAGACTCTGGATCTGGAGACATCACGCTCAGATCGTCGATGGTCCTGCAGAACCCAGACAGGTGTGCTCGCCAGAGTCCCTTCAGCGGAGCGAAGAAGCTCGCTTCCACGAGCTTCTCGTCTCCTGACATCGGTGCAGAGTCGCCTTGGACCAGCAGTGCCGGCACTTGAGTCAACCACTGTTGCAGACACTCGAAGTCCTGCGCTTCGCGGCGATCCGAAGCATGGATAGAGCGAGCGTCAACCCACCGCACCACCCAAGCACAGTAGCGACAACACCTTCGCTTCGAAGGCGTACCTGCAGAGACACCGCTCTCGCTCGTGTCGATCTCGTCGATGCGGCGAACATCTCCAACTGCGCTTCGAAGGATCGGAAGTGATGCAAGAGTGTCGATACAGCTCGCCACAGCGCGCTTGCGCGGTCGCGCGACGACATTGACAACATCGCCGCCACGAGCAGGTGGCGCTGCTGGATGATGTCGATGTTCGTACACGGTCGAGCGATCATCTGGAGCCAAAGCGGCGACCACAAAGTGGCTCGAGTGCGTCAGTGAGACCGACTCGCAAGCAAGGAGAAGCTGTGCCAACGATCATGCCTGCGCGAGTCGCTTCCTCCCCGCCTTCGTGGAGCAGAATGGAGTGATCATCCTGAGAACTGACGGGTGGGGGGGGTTCGAGGACGCGAAGGCGAGCTTGGCGGCAGGATTCAGTCTGCCAAGGCAGGCGCACATGCGTGAGGTTGTCAGACGACCGACCACACGGGACACTGGTGAGGAGAACCAAGGGGGCGGGCGAGCGCACTTCATGTGCGCAGAGATGGCGTCCGTGCGAAGCTCGAGCTCGAACGCGCCTTCGAGCTGCGGTTCGTCGAGCATCTGGCTGGCAGCGAAGATCCCGTGCAGCTCGAGCAAGAACCATCCGAACTGCGCCGGGTACGCTGTTTGCCACGACTGTAGAACGTCTGGTCTCTTCAAGAGGCACGAGACTCGCAGCAGCGCTTCTTCCGACACGCGCGGACACCCCATCGCGTCGCGGTCGACGGGCGACTGCCGCATCTCCAGACCCGGCGCAACCGTCTCGATCGCTTCCACGACGCGCGCTCGGGGCTCGGGCGGGTCGTCGTCGACCTCCCAGTACGCGACCGACACGTTTGCATCTCTCCACCAGAGGAGTTCCTCCAGCAGCTTCGTCACCTGGGAGGCGACATCTTGGTGCCGACTGGTGGAGCTGCTGCTGTATCCTGGCAGACCAGTCGCCACCTGCGCCGCCGGCAGCAAGTGGCAGCGCGCCACCCGCGCCGCGGTGTCCACGACGCACACCACCGCCGAGATCGCGGCGTTGGGGTCGCAGGAGGCGGCCGGAGGCGTCGCGAGCGCCACCAAGCAGCAGGAGCTCGCGCTTGGCTCCTTCGCCGTCATGGTGCCCGATTTCTTCCCAGCGCGTCTGACGTGGCACGACGCCATGAAAACACGCGAGAAGCACGAGCCTCGCTGGTCCGATCCTCTCGTGTCACAGCGAGCAGCCACACAACGCCGTGACAAACACAACGCGCGCAAGAGCATGACAGATCGCCGAACTACAAGTTCGACGAACGACGGACGGCAGACAACAGCAGCAGCAACAACGCACGACGAGCGATCGCTCGATCACTCGATGGTGGCTGCCGGCCCCCACTCGTCCAGAGATCCGACGTCCGCGACGCTGCTGCAACTGCAACGTCCGCCTTCCTTCGCCGACTCCACGGCAACGCCACAAAGCTGCACGAGAAGCCCGCGACACGCTCTTCGCCATTGTCTGCTACGATCTTCGCTTGCACGCACGCACACGCGCGCTTTCTTTCTCTCTCGCTCGCTCTCTCTCGCTCTCTCGCGCTCTCTTTCTCTCTCTCTCGCTCTCTCTCTCCTCCTTCTGCCGGCCTCCGTCGAGAACGAACTCTACAGCAGATGCTGCAGCTCCACCTCGTGCTTCGCGAGCTCGCGCAGCATCGGCTCGTCAAAGTACTTACTCACGTTCACGTCTTCGCTGAGCCCCTTGCGGCGGCGCGTCTTGATCATGAACTCGCGCGCGAGGTCGTTCACAGGCGCCGGCTCGAGGGGGCGGAGTACGACGCTCGCGTCTAGCGGGTCGCCGGGCACCACGGCCCAGTGATCGAACACCTGCGAGATGAACGCCTGGCCCTGCGTGAACACGCGCAAGTCCGTCTCGAGCCCGAACGACTCGATCACCGGCACGAAGCCCCGGACCGTGTATAGCGGCGACCCCGCCTTCGGCGCGTCGTGCGTGATGTGGCCGCGGCGGCGGCTCAGCACCTGGTACAGCGACGACACCGTGTCCGCGGGACACTGGATCTCGATCGAGTAGATCGGCTCGAGGATGCGTGGCGTGGCCGTGAGGAACGCAGAGTACGCCACGCGCCGCGACGTCGGGATCACTTGGCCGCCACCACGGTGGATCGCGTCCGAGGCGATCGTCGCGTCCAGGATCTTGAACTTCGTGTTGCGGATCGGCTCGTCGCACAGTGGACCCTCGCGGCAGCTCCACTGGAAGCCCTGCACAATGCTGTCCTTGATCTGCGCGAGCGACTGCTTGCTCACCTCGGTCGACAGCGTGTCGTCGAGTAGGATGTTCGGACCGTTGCTCTCTGGGCCGAACGCCCACACGGATCGTGCGGCGAGGACGTCCCAGTTGTACTTGGACTGGAAGAAGCCAGCGATGTCCTTCTTGTTCATCTGTGAGTGGCGCAAGCAGCACATAGCGACGTCAGATGAGCACGCGACTGTGTCGAGATACGATGCCTCCAGTGATCCCTGCGAGGAGGAAGCTGTCCGCACACTCACATCGAGCTTGATCACGCCCGTCTCGATGTCCTGCGCCAGTCCGTTGTCGAGCGGCTCGGCGATCATCATCAGCTTGTTCTTCCGGTTCGGAGTCTCGGCGAAGCACCTGGGCAAGTCACACAGCAAGAGGGTGAGAAAGAGGTGCTGGGCGACAGCTTCGACTACACCCCCGCGCTCGCGTCAGGCACGTACTGTACAGACGACGTCTCCGCCACAGTCTCGCAGAACGCCACGACCGGATCCGCAACCTTGATCTCGATCTCCGAGTACATTCGGCGCAGATCGTGCAGGATGCAGTCACTCGCGAGCTCGCCCGTGGTCAGGATCACGTGCTCACCGCTCTCCTCCACCTTCGTGCGCACGAGCGGGTAGCTCTTGTTGATCTTGCGCAGCCCCTCCAGCATCTTCGGGAGCTCTGCCGGGTTCAACGGCTCGACAGCCAGCTTCATCGTCGCGATCGTCCCGAACGACTTCTGGATCGGCTGGAAGATCCCGACCTCCTCGTCTTGCAGCAGATCCTCGTCCGCATCCGTGATCGTCGCGCTCTTCGTGATCGAAGCGTCGATGCCTTCGAGCAGCACCCAGTTGCCCGCCGGGACGCGGGTCACCTCGATCTTGTACCGGCCCTGCGAGATCCATGTGCCCTCCACTGTCCTACCACTCATGTCCTCGTCGTCCTCCGCGCTGTACGCGTCGCCCAGCACCTTTACTTGCTGGTTCTGGGTAACCTCGCCGGAGTACACGCGGCCGAAGGCGCTGAACGTCGTCCCATCTGGCGAGGAGTACAGCTTGACGATGTTGATCACCAGAGGCGCCTTCGGGTCGCACGACAGCATCCCTTTCACGATCGAGAGCTCCTTCGACTGGTTCCCCGTGTACAGCGTGTCCACTTTCGTCTTCGCGGTCTCGAGCGGCGACGGGACGTGGCGCACCACCATGTCCACGAAGCCAGTCGCCGCGTTGCCGACGAACTGGGCGAGCACGAGCTTCAGCAGCGGACGCGGGTTCAGGTTCAGCTCTTCCTTGCGAAGGCGCAGACCCATGGCGCGCAGCGACTGCGCCAGCTGGTGCGAGTCTTCGCTCAGCACCTTCGAGTAGATCTTGTAGAGCGGCTCGAGGATGAACAGTACGAACGACCGCGGCGCGTTCTCGTACGGCTAGAGGACAGCAGCACAGCACACAGTACACATCACATCGCACAGTCAGCACCAGGAGGTAGTGCACCTCCACCTCTTCAATGCCAGAGAGACGCAGCGTACGATCTTCTTCTTGAACGTCCGGGTCTGCGGGCTGTAGTACTTGTCACCCCAGAGCCGCGGGGCGAGGTCGGCCGCCGAGATCCCAGGATGCGTCTCTGCGTACAGCTGTGCGAACGACTCGAGCGTGAAGCTCCAGCCGTGCTGGCCGGATGAGAAGCACACGTTCCCGAGCTCCGGAGAGAGCCGTGACTGCGCGTGGCCCGCCGGTGTGTTCGCTTCGATGACCGCGTTCACCTCCTCGATCGTGTGGAGCAGCTTGAAGTAGGCGTCGACCGGGGGCAGCTTGAGCTCCACGATCAGGCGGTCGACCTTGTTGATCACGAGCTGGAGCGACACGCGCGCCTTGAGCGCCGCCTTGATGAGCCGCTCCGTCTGCGATCACCAGAGAGCAACATCGACGAGCGTTAGCCTCCGCGCTGCGCGCTGAGAGTGCAGCCGACATGGCAGCGGCGACGCACGTTCGACATGACGCCCTCGATGGCGTCCACGACGAGCACCGCGCCGTCCGAGACCTGCAGCGCCGCCGTGGTCTCGTCCGAGAAGTTGACGTGGCCCGGGCAGTCGACGAGGTTCACGAGGTAGTGCTTGCCGCGCGACGACGGCAGCACGAGCGACACGGGCGTGCTCTTGATGCTCACGCGGCGCTCCTGCTCGTCCTGCCGCGTGTCTGTGAAGCGGCGCTCCTTCGTCGGGTCCCACTTGGCCACGTGCGTCTGCTGCACGAGCAGGTCCAGGAAGAGCGTCTTGCCGTGGTGCAGGTCGCCGATCACCGCCACGTGCCGGATCAGCTGCGGGTGGTCCATGAGCGACGTCATGAACTCCGTCGAGTACTGGGGTGGACACACACACAGAGCCAGTCAGCAGTCGGCTCCTCCCGTCCCTCGCGTGCTCCTGCGCTGCGCACGCCGCAGCGACGCACACACGCACGCACCGTGGTCTTCGGGACGCCCTTCTCGAGCACCGAGAACGACTTGAGCTTCACGGGCTCGACGATCGGCGTCTCGATCGTCTGCGCGTCTTCCTCCATCACGAGTGTCTCCGCGTCGCCGTACACCTCGTGCGCCTCCGGGTAGTACCGCTTGTCCTCGTGCAGCACGATCGCCGCCTCGTCCTCGCGCTCCGAGCCGTGCAGCACCATCGCGTCCACCTCGCGCGCCGTCTCTGCCAGAACGTCGCAAGGCCCGTCAGTGAGCCACCACGCAGACTCCTCCCTCTCTGCAGGCAGCTATCGCGCATGCACGCACGCACCGAGGTCCTCTGGGTCGTAGCCGTAGCGCTCGCCATTGTCGCCGTCATCACCGCCGGCGTCGCTCGCGCTGTCGCCGCGCTCCGAGCCCGAGTCCGAGCCCGAGTCCGAGTCGGAGCTCTGCAGCTCCGGGCCGATGTAGTTGCCGAACTCGTCGTAGAGCGGCTCGTCCATGGAGATCCAGCAGCGCTCTGCGCGAGCAAATTTCGTGGTGGAGCGCAGTATCTGTTAATAACAATCACACAATAAAAAAGCTTTGGTATCCGCTTACTTTCGATTCTAAGCCTTGATTTGACTTTAGTATGAAATCGTCCAAGAAGTTTAATGTACACTTTTAGTCGAAAATTGTATTTTAGCTGGAACCGTTTGGTGATAGAATTCCTTGGTTATCTCACTACCGGCAAAGGGCGGCAGATTTCAAAAAAAGTGCAGCGAGCGATGCCATCAACGATGATCATCAAGGACTCGAACTCGGATTCACTTGGCTGTACCTGTTGCAGGTCACCCTCCGCCTCAGCCTCTCCACTCTGCGCTCCACTTTCCTCATTCAAGAATCTTCAGCGCAAGCCGACCCACGTCAAAAGCGTCCGCTTCGTGCTACCGTCGCCATCTTCACCGTCGTCTTCGCTCAACTACTCCATCTCGATGTCTACGACATACGACTGCCGCCTTCTGGTCCATGCGCACCAGGAGCGTGATCCGGTCCTCGTCCATCCAAGGTTTATCAACGACCGCTGTCGACTTCTCCAACGGGCTCATCAGGTTACTGGGTCGCTTGCAATCGGCATCGTCGACCTCCTCGTGGACTCCTGCTCGTGCCGCGCTTTGAAGATCGCGCCGCTGCTGACTCGCGGGGGTGACATCGGCTCGGCAAAGGAGCTCAGCACCCTTCGAAGTACATTGTGTACGGCTCGAGCATGTCGCTGGAACGGAACAAGTGACTCAGCGGGCGGTACTCCGCCAGCCCGCGGTACCCTCGTGCCACGAACGGGTTTCGCTTCGCCAATCTCCGGTGGTTCGCTGACGCCGCCTCCACTTCGTCTTTCGCTGGCGTCGCCTTCGTGTCCGCGGTCTTGGACGGCAGCGCCAGCAATCTTGGGATCGACGTCTTCCGAGTCGGCGCCTCGGATTTCAACGCAGGCTCGTCTACAGCCGCGTCAAGGCGCCAGATGCGCACAGAGCCGTCGACCGCTCCTGTCACGATCATTGAGCCGTCCGCGCTCACAACCAGTGACGAGATGATGGTGTCGTGCGCCTTTGGGATCTCGCACACGAGCTCACTCCCAGGCTCTTCGTGCAGCTTCCAGAAGAACACCCGGCCGTTCGTCGTGCCGCCCACAGCGTACTCGCCGTCGCTCTCGAAGCATCTGACCATGAGCACGCACAGCAGCAGCACGCATGCACACATACACACTAGTAGTCAGACACCTCACGGTACATACACGACGCTTCAAACACCGTCGCGAGAACGCACCGAACTTGTCCTGGCGCGCGCATGTCCATACTGTAGAGCTGCTCACCGTCGAGGTTGAACTGCAGTAGCTCGTTCTCGATTGTGATGCAGACGAACGAGGTGCTGTCCGACGCGAACGAGACCGCCGCCACATCGCCGCGCCGACGCGGGCTCACGAAGACGTCCCGGTGGAAAGACGGCGTCGAGAGGTTGAAGAGGTAGACGTGGCCATTGCGTGTCCCTGCTGCTCCGAACGCGCCACTCGAGCTCGTGTCCAGACACAACACCGACTCCTCGCACTCAGAAAACGTCTCCACTGGCGTCACCATGATGAACGTCGGAGTGTATCGCCACAGCTTGACGGTCGAGTCCCAGGAACTCGTGAGGAAGCGATTCCCGACAATGCAGATCGCTGATATACCGTCAGAGTGAGCAAGCACGCTGTCCAGCTCCCGGCCCGTTCGCGCAGAGTGCATATACACGCGATTGTCCCAGCACCCGATCAACACGACCCGGTCGTCCGGAGTCACGTCGCAGCATGACAGCGCGAATCGGCACGACACATTCTGACGGACGGCGCCGTCTGCGACCTTGGACACCTTCAAGTTGCTGTCCTTGCCAACTGAGTACAGCGTCGCGTCGTCTCTTGAGAGCACCGCGGACGTGATCTCACCACTGTGCAGCGAGTGAGTCGCCCGTACCTCGACCCAGCTCCAGTCCGGAGGTTTACCTCGATCCACCACTTTCATCTTCTGCTTCCAGTTCCAGCGTTTCGGAGGCTTCCAATTCCCGCCGATGCCGCTCCAGAGATGAGTTGGGAACGGAATGGCTTTCGGCATCCGATCCAGCGGCGCTTGAAAGCACATGAAGCTGATGGTGCTTTGGATCGAACGCTGAGGCTGCACCTTCACGATCTGTTCTTCGTCATCGGAATCGTCGCCGATGAACGCTAGCGATGTCAACTCGACGGTTCTCCGTCCAAGGTAGTGACTCCGCGCAGCACCAGGAGGCGGGTATGTGAGCCGCCGAACCCGCTGCCGTCGGATGCGAGGAGACGGTAGCAAGTCGGGTGTAGCGATCTCGATCGTTCCAGTGTTCGCGTTGCGGGATGGGTGTGGGGTGGCAAACAGCAGCTTCGGCGTCTGACCGAACTCTTGGATCTGGGACTCCAGCGAGCATCTCTCCATCGGGTCCGTCACGGTCTCCAGGTCCACGGATCCCTCGTATGATAAATAGTAGAATACTGCAGAGAGAGAGACACACACACACATAGCGGTCAGACAAATCAGCCACTCGCACTCAGCCATCAAACCTCTCTCTCTCTCTCTCTCT
>JAASFS010000880.1:0-11037 GCA_023333865.1 Globisporangium perplexum | reverse complement strand
GTGCCGCTGCGTGCTGCCCGAGCCATAGCCGCCCTCTCGCAGGTCCGTAGGTGTCCGCAGGTGTCTGCAGACAGCAACTGAAGTCTCCCGAGCCGCTAGCAGTCAACACGCTCTCTCTCTCTCTCTCTCTCTCTCTCTCTCTTTGGCTCACTGCCATCATCCGATCTCCGCCGGTGGTCTTCCGCCGTGTCCTCGTTCGCCGTGTCCTCGTCCGCCGTGTCCTCGTCTCTGACGACCTCGCGTGGAAATGGACACCCCAGCCGACTCCGAACAGATCTCCGGGCGGAGACTGACTCCCTTGGGCTCTCTCGCCGGTGCCCCCGAGCGGCTCCGGAGCTATTTGCTCCACACGCTCGTGATGCACAAGAGCGCCGAGCGCTCCGGAGCCTCCGGCCCGTGAGACTCTCGCGGCAGGCGGCGCCGAGCAAGTGGGACGCACACCACTTCCGACTCCTCTGCGGACACCCGAGGGTTTGACACTGTCGCGATCGGCGCCGCCGCCATGATCGCCTCAGCTCGGCGGGCGGCAACGGCACCGCACGTACTGCAGCGAGCAGAATCGAATCGCGTGCATGAAGCGTGACCATCGCGGGATGGTGGTCGCCAAGAAGAGCACTGCGAGCAGATCCCGGAACAGCGCGAGCTCTCGTGGTGGCGGTGGTGGCGGTGCCGGTGGTGGCGGTGCCGGTGGTGGCGGCGGAGCTGGTCGAGGTGGCAGGCGGGCGAGCGACGCGGAGCATCCGGAGGAGCTCTGCCGGTACCCGAACAAGCGCTGCTGGAGCGAGCGAGCGCTCAAGGACAACGGCGAGCGGCACAGCTTCTGCGAGTGGCACCGCAACTGCGCGAACCAGTACCAGCGGCGGCTCGAGGAGCGCAGGAAGACCAAGAAGCTCGGCGGAGCAACAGCGACGGCGGCGGATGTGGTGTCCCCGTCGTCAGTGGCTGCAGCACTCGCAGTCGGTGGCGGCGTCCGCGCCGGTGTAAGCAAGCCCAACATGTGCCTCTCAGGCATCCAGAGCATCGCGGCGGCCACGTCGCGCGTGTTAGCAGCTGCAGCCGCCAGTGCGCCAAAGGAAGAGAGCGATACGACGCGCACGCCGACCCCGGCAGCAGGAACCTCCTCCAGCAGTAGCAGAGTCATAGGTAGCGCAGTCGACGCCGCACCAGCACCAGCTCTGACTCCAGATCCTGATGCTGATGCTGAAGCTGGCAGCGGATCGCTCGAGTCTGGAGCCGTTGGTGCCGCCGCGTACGAGCCATTCCTGAGCCCCGTGGCGCTACAGATGGATGATCTCCGGATCCTCTCGGCGCTTCTCTCCGCTACGTCACCTTCGCCGCCAGAAGAGCCTCCTTCATGAACACCCGCGGATCGTGACGAGCACTCCGCGCGAAGAGCGAGTAGAGTGACGAACGCTGCCGCCTTCATCGACGAGATCGACACGCCGTGGACTCTATGCGATGGTATCGAGGCTCCGCACCAGTCAGCTGGCACGGGATCCGCAAGAGCAAAGGTCGGTCGGCAGCCCTCGAGCCCAAGCAACAGAGAGCTCACAAGCTCCGTGACATCTGCGGCGAGCTCGTGATGTCAGCAGGTCTCCAAGCACCAACTAGAATCTAACGAGCCAAACATCTTGTGCAATTCCAAAATCGCAAATCGATCTTCCTGTTGATCGTTCTTTATGCCATCATCGCCGCCACAGCGCCGCGCGACGCGCTACGGGCTGCTGCCACGCCACCGCCACTCCATCGACGCGCCGCTCCTCGACGTTCTCGACAGTGAGAGCGCCTCCGCCATGAACGCCGCTGCCTCGTCTCACTGGCCGCTGATCGTCGCAGCGGCCGTTGTGCTCTTCGCGTCGCTCGTGCTCGCGAACGCCATCGCGTTCTTCGTGCAGATGCGGCGCGAGCGGCGCGTGCAGCGCAAAACGCGCGCGCTGGCGGCCGCCGCGGCGTCATCGCCACCGTCCTCTGCCTCCTCTTGTGCAACTGGCGGCGCGAAGGTGGTGCCCGTGACGATCCTCACGGGTTTCCTCGGCGCCGGCAAGACGACGCTGCTCAACCGCATCCTGCGCGCGCCGGCGCTGCCGCTGCGCGTCATGGTCCTCGAGAACGAGCTCGGCGCCATCAGCATCGACCACGCGTTGCTGCGGCCCGCGTCCTCGTCCGCCTCCTCCGACACGAATGCCACAGCGGACGACGCCCGGCGCGCGCAGCTGGCGGCGGACGGCATCTTCGTCATGCAGAACGGCTGCATGTGCTGCACCGCCGCGCGCGGCGCCAAGACGTCCGCGAGCAGCGAGCTCGAGCGCATCCTCGACTACCTGCTGCGGCTCGTGGACGAGGACGGCTTCGACTACCTCGTAGTCGAGACCACGGGGCTCGCGGACCCCGGCCCGATCATCGAGACGTTCCTGCGCCTGCGCGCGTCGCGCTTCCGGCTCGACGCGGTCGTCACCATGGTCGACGCGTACGCTGCGAGCCGCCTCTGGGACGCGCGCACGCAGCGCTTCCGCTTCCCGGTCGAGCTGCAGCGCCAGCTGCTGTACGCGGACATCGTCGCGCTCAACAAGACGGACCTGCTCGCGGCCACGCCCGCGGCGCTGCCCCAACTGCAGGCGGCGGTCGCGGCCATCAATGAGGAGGCGCACATGCACACGTGCGTGGACGCCGCGCTCGAGCTGCGCGCGATCCTCGACGTCCACACGTTCGACGCGGTCAAATTCCGCGAGCACGGCGCCAAGCAGGGCGAGGACGACAAGGACGACGCCGCCGGGCTCCACCTGCTCACGCGCGGCGCGCACACGAGCGGCATCAACACGGTGCACTTCGAGATGGCCGCGGACGTTGACATCGCGCTCTTCGGCGAGTGGTACGGAGGACGTGGTCGCGGTCGCGGGCGGTTGGGTGGAGTGGCTGGTAGGTGGGGAGGAGCGCTGACGCCGGTGGTGCGCGGTGTGCTGCAGGCTGAAGATCGTCGTGGACGAGTACGCGAAGAGCGACGTGCTGCGGGTCAAAGGCGTGCTCGCGGTCGCGGGCGACGCGCACCGGTGCGTCGTGCAGTGCGTGCTCGACACGTACACGATCGCGCCGACGAGCGAGTGGCGGGAGGGCGAGCCGCGCGTGTCCAAGCTCGTGCTCATCGGGAAGCAGCTCGACCGGCGCGCGCTCGAGACGGGCTTCCTGGCGTGTCTCGCAGGAGACAGCGGCGGAGAGCGCGCCGCGGAGTCCAAGAAGCGAGTGTAGCGACGGAAAGAGAGAGAGAGAGAGAGAGAGAGAGAGAGAGAGAGAGAGCTGCGCGGTACACACGGCTAGCGAATCGAGTGCGACGCAGCCAGCTACGCCTTCGTCTCCGCGCTTAGCTCCAGCACCGACGCGTTCGCTGCGTAGTCGTCGAAGAGCGTCTTCAGCTGCGCCTCGACGGCGCTCGAGTGCGACCGCCACTGGCCGAGACAGTCGACGAGTGCGCTCTGCTGGCGCTCGAGCGTCTCGAGCAGGGGCGGGAGGTACGGGTTCTGCCGCGACGAGCCCTCGACCTGCGCGCGCTGGAACGCCTCAAACGCCTGCGCGATCTGCCGGAGCGGGTCAGCGAGCGCGCCGCGGAACCACTGCATCTTGCTGTCTCCGAGCACCACTACCCGCTTCGCCAGCAGCGTCACGAGCTCGGCTTGCGTCTGCCACGCCGACCGCCAGTACTGCGCCTCCCGCCGGCACGCGCGCGTCTCGTTCTCCATCGAGACGTGGCGCGCGTGTAGCTGCGTCAGCATCGCCTTGAGAGCCTTCTCGCGGTCTCTGCCGCTCCCGGCAGCAGCGAACGCCTTGTACACCGTCATGGCCGTGAGCGGTGACTCGGTGTCTGCGTCTGCTGTCGCTGGTGCTGTCACGACTACTGCTCCAAGAGCTCCGAGCTCCAGCAGCACATGCCGCGTAGCGTCAGCCAGAGCTGCGACATCGCTCGGCGCTTCACTCGGAGTGCTGTCGACCCGAACTCGAGGCGGCCGCGTCCGGAGCGTGTCTTCCGCGAACGCGTCCGCGAGTCTCCCGAGGCGAGCGAGCTTGCTCTCGAGCAGCTTGACGCGCTCGAGTCGCAGGTGGGAGCTCGACGGGTGGTGGCCGCCAGCGTAGACGTCCGCTGTCCTCGGAGCCGTCGACGAAGATCGGAGGTACGAGCCCGACGTGCCGCTGACACGCAGCTTCGCCTCGAGCGCGGTGCTCATCGCCACGCTGGCGCTGCAGATCTGCGCTTCGAGCCGCTTGAGCTCGCTGGCGAGCGCGTCCGGCACCGCCAGCATCCACTTCACCTCCTTCCCGCTGTCGCTTCGGCCAGCTTGATCTGCGCCGGCTACCTTCGCGTCCTGCACGCCAGCATCCACCACTGCGCGCCACCGGCTGAGCGCGGCGAGGAGACTCGACTCAGCGTGCTGCATGTCCGCGACGGAGTCCTGAAGCAGCGAGATCTGGCGCTGCAGCTGCAGGTTCTGCGCCTGGACGAGTCGCATGCGGCGGAGGTCGAACGAGTGCGCTGGCTCCACGGTGCTGACGCCGTTCTGCAGGACTGCGTTCACAGCTTCCAAGTGCGCGAGCTCCTCCTTCAGCCGCGCGTTATCGCCCGCCAGCGTGGCGTTCTCGCGCTGCAGCTCTTGCACCAGCCCCTTTCGTTCCTTCGCCCCTTGGTTCAGGATCTGCTGCTTGGAGCTGCTCGCTCGACGCTCGCTCGCGACACTCGAGCCTGGAGCCGCGAGCATCGGCAGCTCGACGCTGCTGCTGTCGCGCGACGACTCTGCGTTGTTGTTGCCGCGATCGCTCTCCGACACGCTGAACGAGGTGTCGAAGTTCCACCCGCCAGCATCGTCGCCCTCCGGTGTCGTCGACTCGCGCACAGTGCTCCGCAGCTTCGACTTGAAGCCAGGTCGCTGCCGCGGAGGGCAGCGGGGGAGGAGGTCTGCGCTCGCGCAGTCGTCCTCCGGGTGGGCGCTGTCGCTCATCAGCTCCTCGCTCTCGTCGCGCTGGCACGACTGAGCGGCGCCAACCGACAGGCTGCGCTGCGAACTCGGCGCGCTGATCCGCCGGGACGACTTGATCCGTGTGAGCAGCAGCCGGAACGCCTGCGCGCAGCAGTCCTTGTCGAACACCAGCTTCTGCCACGAGAGCATCGCCGGCGCTCCGAGCCTCTGGCCAGCGCGCAGGCAGCAGCGCCAGTGAGCGACGTCAGCCACTCGCACGAGCTCAGCGATCCTCCTCGTTCCACTCACCGCGAGTTCACTGGCAGCGATCTGCATGAAGTCCGCCCGGAACGCGTCTTCGCGCTTGCGCACCGCCTCTCGCTCTCTGCCACGGACAACGCTGCGGCTTAGGCGACGCTCGAACGACTCGCTCCGCGATGCAGCGGCCAGCAGACGCACGCGTTCTCGAGCTTCTCGGCGCGCCGCTCGAGCCTCCGGTCGCGCACCCGTGCGAGCAGCGCGTCCACCGCATCCGTTGATGACGCGTGCTGCAGCAGAGCGCGTATCGTGTCAGCACCCTCCTTAGTCGTCGCCTCGATCGCGTGCTGCTATTGCACGCGAGTGTGTCGGTCACCGGACCTCCTGGAAGAGCGCGAGCAGAACGAGCTCCTTCGTCTTCCACGCCAGCTCCCGCAGCTGTGTCGGCGTCTGCGTGAAGCGCAAGCGACGCGCGTGCACAGACAGACACACAGGAGTGAACAACACTCTTCTCCGAAGACACGCAACGAGCAGTTCTGTGTCGTACGAGCTGCTGGAGCGCCGGCAGCGCGAGTAGCTCCTGGTGGACTCGCTCGGAGGTCATACGTGACGTTTGGAATGTGAGAGAGCAATGTCATTTGTTACAGGCCTTTCGAATTTGCCATTTAATTTTAGCATATTTAGTACACACACGATTAGCAGACCTGGTTATTAACATATCATTACTTTGTTAGAAAGCAATCATTGGCTTGAGTCCACCACTTTGTCAGAAGCACGCAAAATGCTCCGCCGCAGCACCGAGGGACTGCTGCGTGCGCACGCGCTGCGCCTGCAGCGCCCGTCCACGCAGACAGCGCAGCTGGCGCACACTCAGGCGACGCGGCGCTTCCTGCACTGCTCGCCGAGCTGCTGCGCGTCGCCGCCGGATGCGCGCAGCCGGAGCGAGAAGAGCAGCACGTCGAAGAAGGGCTATCGAGACATAACCGAGGGTGCCTCGAGCGTCGTGAGCGCGCGCGCGACGCCGCTGGAGCTCGAGCGCGTGCTAAGCCACGTGGAGCTGATGGAGAAGTGGAGCTGCAGCGGCTGCGGTATCGAGCTGCAGTACGCGGACGCGGGCAAGATCGGGTATTTCCCCAAGCAGCTGCTGGGCAACGTCGCGCACATCAAGGACCTCAAGAAGCTGCGCTGCGAGCGGTGCTTCCAGATGACGCAGTACGGCAAGATCTCGGACACCAAGATGCCGTACCAGGAGTACGAGAAGCGCGTGATGGAGCTGCGCGCGAAGGACCTGCTCATGGTGCAGCTCGTCGACATCCTCGACATCTCGGGCAGCCTGCTGCCCAAGGCGCGCCACGTCTTCGGCAACAAGCCCGTGATGCTCGTCGTGAACAAGGGCGACCTGATCCCGGAGAAGTCGGGCATCCGCCGGCTCATGCGCCGCATCCGCAACGAAGCCAAGTGCGTTGGTTGAGTGGCTGGGTGATTGGGTGGCGTGTACAGGAAGCAGTGCGTGCTGTCGGCTGGCTGCTGACGACGGTGATGACGGTCCGTTGCTTGCAGGGACGCCGGTATCGAGAACATCATCGCAGTGTATCTGATCAGCGCGATGAAGGGCATCGGCATGAAGGAGATCGTCGAGGACGTGAAGAAGCACCGCAAGGGCCGCGATCTGTGCGTCGTCGGCGCCGCGAACGTCGGCAAGAGCACGTTCCTCAACGCGTTCATGAAGTTCCTCTCGGACCGCAAGTGGCAACACAACCACCGCAAGTACATGAAGCTCCCGGAGGTCTCGATGGGTGACCTCCAGGACGACGAGTCCATCGCGATGCTCAACCTCGACGACGACGTGCTGCAGGACCGCTCGGCGGCGGCGGGGGGCGAGCCGCAGGCGCAGGCTTCGTCCAACGCGCTCCTGTACGAAGGCGAAGACCCGGAGATGCTCGACGAGGCGGAGGAGGAGGACCGCGAGATGACGACGTCGCCGCTCCCCGGCACGACGCTCGCGGTCCAATACCTCCCCGTCGTCTCAAACAACGAGCTCTTCAACATCCTCGACACGCCGGGCTTGATCACGGACACGAAGCGGCAGAAGCTCGTCGAAGTGCTCGCGCTCGACGGCGCCGCGAAGCTTAGGAACGTGTTCCCGACCAAGCAGCTGCCGGTGCGTCGTCACGTGCTGAGTCGTGCGATGCTCTCCTGGTGTCCTGCTGTCCTTGCTGACGCCGGCGTGATGAACTCGCTCTGCGTCGGACGGTGTCCTCTGCACAGGCGACGACGTACCGGATTGAGCCTGGCCGCAGCCTCTTCCTCGGCGCGCTCGCCCGCTTCGACTACGAGAGCATGGGCGGCCACAAGAGCAAGAACCTGTTGCTGCTCACGTGGTACGGTGTGCTGCCCGGCCACCTCACCAAGACTGCGAGTACGTGCTGCTTGCGTTCGGCTGGTGTCGGAGCGTGAGTACGCGTCTAACAGGTGGTTTGCTGTGCTGCCGCCGCGGGAACCAGGCGCGGAGGAGACGTACGTGAAGCACGCAGGCGGGCTGCTCTCTCCCCCGCGCGGTCTCGACGCGCTGAGCTTCGCCGGCCCGCTCGTGCCGGCGCAGAACGTGTACCTGAAGGACTACATCTCGACCGAGGTGAAGACCAAGTCCAAGTTCGCGTCCAAGCCCAAGCGGACGTCCGTGGTGGAGCTCGAGCTCCCGGGCTTCGGGTGGCTCTCGGTCACCTCCGTGGACCTCGACGGCACCGCCGCCGTGGAGCAGACGCTACGCGAGGCGAAGATCGCGGTATCCACGTGCCGCGGTGTGACCGTCGTCCCCCGCGCGCCGATCTTCCCGTTCGAGATGTCGGCGTCTAAGAGCGCGACGTGGAAGTCCTAGACCGACGGGATCGCCCCGGTCGCGAGCCGCGCCGCCATCACCACCTCCTCAATAGACTGCGTCTCTCATTGCTTAGCACCCCCGTTCTCTCCCTCACGTCAGCTCTGCCCGAGCGTCGTGTGCGCCGTGATCCACTCGCGCATCCCGCGGGGCGGCGGTGCCGCGCGCTGCTCGAGCTCGTCCCAGAGCAGCAGCCCCGCGTCGCCGGCGCGCGTCGCCTCTAGCGTCCCCCAGTTCGCCTCGACGTGCGCCAGGAACTCGGCCGGAGGCTTCACGTGGTGGCAGCTCACGTAGTGCCAGAGCGCCTCCGGCCAGCAGAACGCGCCGTCGGTCAGCGTGCAGGCGCCCATGACTTTCGGGGCCGCGTCGCAGTCCGCGAACCGGCAGTAGCTGTACGCGAACTCGTGGCTCTCGACGAGCGCGCCGTGCGTGAGGTACCACTGCAGCCGCCGCCAGCGCGCGTCGTCGGCGAGCAGCGTGGCGGCCCATGCGTCGTCCACGAGCCGCCGCGGGTCCGGACGCTCCGGGTCGTCGTCACCGCCGTGTGCGGTGGAGGCGTCCGCCGGCGCCACCTGGCACCAGAAGCCGACCTCGCGGAGCATTCGCGCGGCCACTTTCGTAATTCTGCGTTATCTAGTTGCCTCAGGTCAAGACCACATGCACTCTTGGCGAGGAAGGTGCGTGCAAGCTACTGCTTCCTCGGGAGCGCGCGCACGACCTCCTTGAGCACGGAGAGCGAGGAGCCGCCCACCGATGCCTTCGCGCGCAGCAGGCGCACGTACAAGTCGGCGACGTCGGCCACGAACGCGCCGTACACTTCCTTCGTCAGGTCGAAGTCGCGCAGCGTGCTCAGCGCCGTCGCGACCGCCACGCCGACACGGATGCCCGCCGCGACGCGCGCGTCACCGTCACTCGCACGCTCGCTCTCGCTACCATTCGCGCGGAACCACGCCTGGCTCGCCTCCCCGAGCTGCCGCGCGATGAGGCCGCCGGCGTCGTCCGTGAACTCGTACCGCCCGCTCGTGATGTCCGCTGTCATCGTATCGCCGTACACCCACGAGCGCTTCGCCGTCTCGTAGTTGTACGCAGCGACCGGGTCCATCTCACCGACGAACACCGGCTCCCCGCGCGCGAGCACGCGACTCGGCTGTGGCGCGGCCGGCGTCATGTAGCGCAGGATCACCGCCGTCGCGAACGCCATGAGCGCGCTCGGTCGGTACGCAGCGTCGTCCGCGGCGCTCGCCGCGATCGAGCAGAACAGGCGCACGTCGTACTTGAACATCGTGTTCTGCGCCACCCAGAAGGTGTCCAGCCCCGCGTGGCCGTGGTGGAAGCGCGCCATCCACTCGTCGTACGTCTGCTGCGCCGCCTCGCGCGAGATGCCGCGCACCGCGACCGCAGGCACGATGTCGATCTCGAACAGCAGGTCCATGTACTCGCGGACGACCGGGTCTTTGTAGCAGTGCACCGTCGTGTTCACGTGCGCCAGCGCCATGAGCTGCACCATCGCTGTGCTCACAGCGTTCGCGACGCAGAGCTTCAGCAGGCGGTCCTGCGCCAGCTCAGCACTCGTAGCGCGGATGTGCACGCCGGGCTGAGCCGTGAACGCCGCCACGTCCAGCACGCCGTGCAAGTCCTCGATCACGAGCGCCTTGCGTGGACGCGGCTCCGTTGACGGCACGAGCGGGTTCCCAGGACGGTGGTTCGTCAGGCGGTCCACCATCGTGTTGTGGAAGTGCACCTTCGACGCCATGTAGCGCTCGAACGCCTGCGAGTCGGCCGGCTTCCCCGTCCACGTCGCTTCCAACACGAACCTGAACACGACGACGCAAGCCAAAAGGTGCCGACAGACACGGTCAGCAAGATGTAAGGCCAGCGCGGCTCCTCCTCCTCCTCTCTATGCTGATCCGTTCAAACGAGTTCGCGCCTCTTGATAGCATCGCCGTTGTTGGGGACGTTGTCCGTGTTGATGATCGAGAGGACGTTGTCTGGGAGCACCAGCAACCACATGCTATCAGCACCAGCTTGAGCGAACCCGACGGACCAGTGAACCAACGTTCGTACCAGGGATCGCCAAGAAACACTGGAAGAGGAACTCGGCGAGATCAATGATCGCCTGCCCGCCCTTGACGATGCCCGAGTCTGTCACCGCAAAGCCGATGTACTTGAGCACCGGCAGCTGCGCTGGGAGCCGCAGGAACGCCGCTCTTCCATCCGTGTCGCCAAGCGAGCCAACCGCTAGACAAAGGCGAACACAAGCATCAGATAACCCTGTCGGGGAGAGTATAACCCGAATGTTAACCCCACCTTCGACTTCGACGACCTCGGTCTCCGTCGAGCCGTCCGCGCGGAAGACATCGACCTCGTAGGCGCCGCGCGCTTGCGTGCAGGCGTCCACGAAGTCGCGCCCGCGCGTCTGCGCGATCACCACCTCGCTGCCGACAGTACGCAGCGCGGGCACGAGCATCGCGCGCTGTAACGTGTGTGTCGGGATCAGTGGCCGCTACACTCCACGCAGATACAGAGAGAGAGATGACGCGCGCACTCACCACAAAGCGGCCGCTGCCGATGCAGACGGTGGACGTGGCGCCGGAGAACGCGGCGGTGCGGAGCGGGCGGAACATGGCGACAGCAAACTCGGAATTGATGAGGTTGATGAGGTTAATCAGCTAATGAGGTCACTATAGGTCACTATATAAACAGTGACATCTGCCTCCACTGTCAGAGCACAAGACCGGAGCTGCACCACCTGACTGCCACAGAGGCCCTCGCTGAACGATTGGCTTGCCTTGCTGCCAGTGTTGGCTCGGGTTCCTTCGCCCTCCTGTTCACCGCGCGTTCACGGACTCCCGCGCGCGCGTTCGACGCTGATGCTGGTGCCGTGCGGGCTGATGCAGTGGCGGGACCGGCAGCTGCAACAGGGTCCCACAGCTGCACCAGCAGCGCGGTGTCCCCCTGGGG